>JAGVSQ010003018.1:0-22830 GCA_022683975.1 Rhyacophila evoluta | reverse complement strand
ATAAAACCTTTACCCTGAATTAATATTCGTTTTAACTCCCTAGCAACTGGCCTATCGGTCCTTTCAGAAAAGTTATCGATGTTAATTTGTTTTTAATGATATTTATAAAACATTTTTTTTTTTTATATTGTCATATAAAAAGATTTTATATGAAAAAAAGGTAATTTGAATAGTTTTTATTTTATAAAAAAATATAACAATGAATATCTTGTCCAATTTATCAAAAAAAATAATTAATATATTCCTCGATAACGTTATGCGACATATCGTGATACAGTTGAATTATCAGGGCTCCTAATTTATAATTTGTCTTTAGATGATTTCTATATTTCGTGTTTATCTTTTGCGGATTGTAGTATATTCAGGTTTCATATGGATTCGTCCAAATACACTCATAGAAAGATATCGTTTTAAAAAGCTACATGCAAAATTTGGTCAATATTATCCGGTTTCTATGATTGGGTACTATTATTGTCTCCCTGATAGCGTAGTTGGTAGCGTGTGCGCCTAGCAATCTAGGAAATGCAGGTTCCATTCCCCACCTGTCGGATTTAAAAAAAATCAGAACTGGGTGCCCATTGGCTTGAGCAAATGTCTGACAAACAATTCTCGTGAAAAATAATCTGTCAAGACGTCTTCGCATTGCGGAGATCCATATACTCCACTTTCAGAGTGGATATCTTCACTCTGTGTAGATCCATATACTCCACTTTGGGAACAAACGCGGCATAAAAAAATCCAGATACCACCGGTAATTTGTCTCTTTTCTACATTCACCTTTATCCTAGAAGTACAGCTTGATATTACAACTCAATATAGAAAACGGATACTAAATTGGAAGATATTAAATAAAAAACCATACTTCGTAAGGGTAGCTATAATTGAAAATATGAAAATGTATCCAGGTTCAACATAAATTTGAGCATCTAGATATGTTTCATTGTTAAATCAGTGAGTAAAGCGTGAGTACATATTTCCTATGAATGTTTTCTTGTTTTGATTTATTTAGCTATGTAAACAAATCAGAAAAACATTTTTTAAGGACAAAATTTTTTAACGTGTAGAGTCAAAATGAAAAAAACAATATTACAAAAACCAAATGGCTAACATTTAAAATAAAGTATAAAAAAACCAAAAACATGTTTACATAGTTAACATAACTTCATGTGGTCTAAACGAATTCTTTATGATGTTCCTATACAAATATAATATTATCATAATGTTTGATAACTTATTTGAATTTTTTTTCTTCTAAATTCCGTTCTATCTGGGAAAGTTTATTTCATATTATTTTTATAAAAGTCTTTAATAATTAAACAATCTATTGATAGAAGCTGTGGAAAAAGTGTGTATAGTAATATTATTACAATAACAAATTAATAACCCCTGGTTTGGTATCAAAAACACTGCATCGGGTTCAACAGCTCGGAACATTCATCCACTTATGATTATATCCATTCATGGTTCAGGCAACATCCTTGTACATAGCAAATTACCATTTTTATATCGTAAATTATATTACTAAGTAACATATAACATCTATCACGGCTATTTTTAATGTTGTTATTCATAGGGCTATTTAAAAAAAGATTGGAATGATAATATGCTCTCATTAGAAAAACACTGGTCCTGTAGTATTTGGGTATAATTTTACGAACCATGTTTTTCAAATACATAATATAATGGCAAAATAAAGGATGTTTATCGTATCTTTTTGGAGCCTCTTTATACAATAGTTAAAAGTAAAGAGCTATTCTTGTTGGACAGATACGGCAACTTTTTTTCTAACCTTTTCTTGACTGTTTACAAACTTAGCAGATGTATTTGATGCAAGTAAAGTGATTGCCTATTATTTTATTTAATAGCCCACCCAACGAGCTGAATATTTTTGTCTCTGACATCTCTCAAATATAAACGGTTTTTTGGTTACACCAGTAAAAAAGCTTCTTTTCAATATACATTAAAAGAAAATTTGTTTCAGGAGATGATTAGACTTTGTAAATAAAAATACAGCTTTGTTGGACTTGAAGCAGTGTTGAAGCAGTGGAGAAATTCTCTAGAGGTGGCCGTCTTCTATTATTGTAGTACAAAGACAAAATACCAAGCATGGACGCCTGTTTCTATCAATTTAGAAAATCAATTTTTTTTCTAGTAAGGCAGAAGTTATATCTATTTTTACAAACTCGTTAGTGCTTTTCAACCAGGTTATTAGGAAGTTCTGCATAGTTTTGATACCATCGGGATTTCTTTTTAGGGCGTTTCGTGCTAGTCACGTTTCGATAGTGCCATATTATGGCCATTTTTTAATTATTGTAGATTCTTAAATAATTAATATTATCACGGGTATCTAATAATGATCTATACTTCAATCAATATATATACTTTCAAATAGATTATTCAAGATTCAGCTGATTTAGATTTTATTCAGAGACATTATTAAGTTGTATGTTTACGAATGATGATTTGTGATAAATTTCAGTTTTTCTTTAGTTGTATGATAGTGATACTTTAATAGCTAGATTTTAAGATGTTTTCAAATTAGTATGTATTATAGAATTATATTATAAAAGGTATTGAATCATCCGATCAAAATTACATTGGATCAAATCATAACAATCAGGTGTATAGCAATGTATTATTACGGTTAATATAAGATTGATATTTAATTTAAGATAAACAATTATTATGCCATATGGATATTAAAAAATAAATAAGTGACAATTTTATATCAGCAAATCGTAAAATGGAACTATATCAAAAAGCTCGAGTGCGATACACTCTCTAATAACGATAGTACTAATATTTTGCACAAGCTTGGATGGGAACTGTATGCACTTAGTGAATTACAATTCAAAAAAATATCATGTGTTCATCCTGACACACGAAAGCACACTCCAATGACGAAAGAAGAATTGGATATTTTGGTGATAATTTATTGAATGAAGAGTAGATATTTAAAATATAGATAGAACATTTAAATGCCACGTTTAATATTAAACGCGTGTGCTGCAAATTTTTTGCATGCAATTAAACCAATATGTGTCCATATTTAAAATATTTGAAAAAAAAGTTTAAAAACCTAACGTCATTTTATTAATATTAATTCATTTATTGCTAATGACGTACATGTCTATTCATACAAGAATATTGTCTAGTACAATTCAGAATGTTTTTTATTAATTATTTTATCCCAAAAAATAATGCACACTTACTTATTATTTTCTCTTTAATATCGGAATCAGTCATAATAAATTATATAACCATGAAATCTCACCTCAAAGCTCGGTTTCTCACCCCGATTATATCGACTATGAAAAGGAAAAACGACGTAGCCCTCAGTTAAAAAAAAGTTTTTTTCTATAATAACAATGTTAATACACGCTTTATAAAAAATATGTAAGCCTCAAATATTAAATTAGTATTTAAATTTAGCCTTTTATTTTGAAAAAAAAGTCTTGTAAAATTTGCGACTAGGGAAAAGCGATACCACCAATTTCTTTTTAAAGTTTATTAAATAAATATTAAACTGAGTAAATAAAACACAATTTTTAGTCTTCGTGCACTTTAAGGTTGTGTCTATTTCATTTTATTTAAATTTGGCTCAAAATCGTTAAATATACGTTTTTGTGCCTCCTGTAATTATTTTTTTGTGTGGGTTACGTCTGTCTTATTTTCCACATTCGATTATAATACTTTGCAATTGATATGAACCATGTGGATATAGATAAAATCATATGGATTTGTCGTGTTTTAATAAGCCCGGGATGGGTTATGATTAAAGTAATTATTTTCATATCACGTTATACGTACCGATAGCTTTTATATTCATCTTGTTTTGCTTAGAACTTAGTTAAAGTTAAAGCAGCATTTCATCAATATATGTAGATACCTACTGAAAACTCGTATTACATTTTTTTAACACATCTGGGCTTAATTATATATGTCACATTTTATAAATTATGTTTGTACTTACTTATTATGCTTGTTCTCATACGCAAGTGTTATATTTTAGAAATATTTTGAGGGTGTCCACCTTCTTTAAATCTGGTAAGCTGTCGTATGCGTGAAGACTTTAATTTAGATTAAAATCTACTCAAACACTTTTTATCAGTCACGCTATTATTGTAGCACAGAAGGGGTTCACAATACGTTATGAAGATCAAGATTTTTTTTTCGATATATAATTTAACATTTGAGAAGAGCCTCTTTAAATTATTATACCACTATATTGTAAAATTGTTATATTGTTAATATTATAAGATTTTATCGATTTTTAATATGATCCACTATTTTTAATATTCAGATTTCTAATTCTGAGAAAGAATTGTAGAATGAAGTGCTATCTACTTTCTTCTGCAATTTTGTTCCCTTTTTAAATCTTTGTGTGGAGCATATTTTCACCACATAGCGCCTTAATAATTATTTTATTATCTGCTAGTTGTTTTGTAAGTATGTATCATCAATGACACTTCCGTAGTCAAAGTTGACGGTTGGTAGATAGTGACTAAGATAAAGAAAATATTCATATCACACAAAAAATCCTTGATTTAATGTAATGGAACTTGGAATGAAAAATGAAATTGGTGACTGTGGAATGATCTGACAACAAATCCTGAAACCCCCAGGTGTTAATAAAACATGTTCATCCAAGGAGTCAATACGGTGAAAAAATAAAAAGGTCAATGAATTTAAAAAAAATGGAATCAAAATTTGATTTTGGACTGCGGCTCCCAGATTATATGGCTATGAGCATTGTGCCCTTTAAAATATTTACTTTGTATACTTTTATCAAAGTTACGGGTTAGAGATAATGTGATTAAATAAGATTACTCGGTGATAAACCTACATCAAACAACAAGGTAAAAAAATGAATCCTTAGTAACAATGAAACCAAGTCTGACGAGTACGGATGAATCTTATCAACTCATTTATACTATCTGCTTTTTCTACTTACACATTGATTCATTTTTTTTTGAAATATTAAAAATTTATTATCTTTTATATTTATGTATCAATAAACTGACAAAAAAAAAATACCCTAAACAAACTATCATTAAAATATTGTTAGCATTGAATTATCAAAATATAAGAATCATCTTGAAGAGTTAATGTAAAGTTCATAAAAAAGTTTAATGAGATTTTGCTAAATTTTTCAGAATATATACATTAAGGACATACAACAATATGTATGCATATATCGGTCATTGAATAGAATAGTGTCATAATTCAAATATTTCTAAAGGTGAGCTATTTATTTGAATATAGTTTATTTTCTATACTTATATTTTACACTATTTTTAATGTATAATAAATAACTCAAATTTTCAAATCCATTAGTTGAAAAATATACAGCATTAATGCTATAGTAATCGTCATCAAAGATATTGTATAAAAGTTAATATTTTTAATTTTTATAAAAAGATGTATACAAATAAGCTATGTATATATATGTAGATGTATATATATATTTTGTTTCATTTTAATAATCTGAAATAAATTAAATAAAAAATGAAAATTGATTGATTTCTTTATTGTTATTTTAAATTCACATACAAATTTAAAATGCATTATAAAATAATAAATACGTAAATACATTTTTAATTTAGTTTTTTTAATAATAATAGAACATTGGGCTCGTATATAAGACAACAATTTTAATATTAAAATAAACAAGTATTATACCAATCAATTACATACTGTGAATATGAACAGAAAAATAATGGATATAATTTTATAAAATCATGCAACATGCTTAGAATGTGAAACGGATATTTAAAGTAATTATAAACTTTTGACAAAGATGAAACTCAGAAACCTTTTATATTAAAAATAAAACATACTTACGATTAAAAAGTTTGAACGTGTTCTTGTACGCTCATTATTGTTTAGCAATTAACATATTTTAAAAGCAGTGTATTAAGTTACGTAATGATAAAATCCTTTTGAATATTCGATGAAAAACTTTTTTTTTATATCTAGTTGCATTGGCGTAGTTGATTTTCAAATATATTACCGCATGAATACATACATATTAACGAAGAATCTGTTAACGGTATAGTTATTTTTCTTAGCAACCATTTATGAATATTGTTAAATATTTGCAAAATGATTTTTCATACCGATTTGTTTGGTGCATTTAATATATTTTTTAAATCACGTCTACATTGAACTTGGATGATAATTCTTACTTAGTGGCTTTCAGCTAATTGCTCAACCTATTGGCAATTGAGTCGTGCATATCAGTTTACTAAAAATCTAACAGCTGTGGAACTCAAGTTCGTAACTTCCTTAAAAATTAATCCGGCGATTGTTTCATACAAATCATTGGGATATTTGAAATAATAGATTGACTAATTACGTATAGGTATTATTTTAAGACAAGTCATATTGATCATAACACGTATAATACCCGCATTAGTTTGGATATTTATAAATTTTATAACAAAATATCACAGATTTACTATGTAATTTTATTTTTTAATGAATAAAATAGTGTATAAAACAATATATATTGTCTAAAGGCACTAGTGTCAAATAACTGTTTCAATAGGTTAATAGTAAACTACAGATATTTTATTAAAATAATTATAATATACAAATATAATAGAAACTTAAATGACTATAGACTTATCGTTAGCGTTTAAAAAAAAATATGGCTATTCATTTATGTTCCATGTTATAACAACAGTGTCATAATTATGAAAATACAATAAATTTTACAAATTGAAGTCTCTATTAATTGAGGGGAGTATTTCCAAAGTGAACATATTTCACTATGCTTAAATGTAGGGGAGAAAATTTCAAACAAGTATTTATTGTATAAAACAACCGTTTACCATCTACAGCAGTAAAAATCTATTTCAAAAATTTTGAAAACAAAAATAAACATTAAAAAATATGTTATGTGGTTATTTTATGGAAAAACACGCGTTCAAAATGCTCTGTTTTAAATTTTGACTTAGTAAAAGACGTTCATTCGGAAATATCCCCCTCTCCTCATTTGATAGATTGGGTATTGATATGTATAGTTATAGTATAATAGTTTATCAAAATCACAGATTGAAAAACGATGTGAGTGCCGAATTGTTTGTGCATGTTCGTAATTTAATAAAATCATAAAAGAAGTATTAATTTATTCTTTTGAACTATAATTCTTTGAAAAAAATATCACAAAAATAAATTTCATTTAAAAGATGTTTATAAATGTAAAAGCGCTTGTATAATTTATGAAATTATAATTATTACCAGGATTTAACCGAATATTTTTGAGGAAGTAGAGGCGATTAATTTTCAAAAATTAAATATTAGTTTTAAGAAACCTATTCATGAAACTAATGACAATATTTTTTTTGATTTATTCGACAATGGTAAGTGATTAAAATGCAATATTTTACTGAACACCAAGGGTGAGGTGGCATTGAATTTGTGAGGAACTCGGAAATAAGAAAACGAACATGCAGCGACACTATAACTTGCTAGTGTGCCTCCCAAAAACCTGAATCCTGTCTGCATTTTCTTTCAACCGACGAGATTCCAGCGTTCTGGAAGACCGTTGAAGAAGTCTTTCGCGAAGAAGGATGCAAAGCAATTAGTGAACTCTAAAAGTGTCACGTTTTTCATACGCCCCACATACGAGGCGGATATGAAGAAGGTAAAATTATCATAGTGGTTTATACATTTTTTGTAACATTTTAAGTGAAGTACTAAATTTTAAGATATCTTGTATTTTATCAAAGTGAATAATTTTCTCGTGTACCAGTCACGCCACTGGAGTTTTCGTTTCAAGAATCACGCAACGAAGGCATATATTTAAATGATATCATCTTCTCCTTGATAGACATCTGGTAATAATACAATTAACAATAAATTATTGTTAAGGATGCATCCTGTTTTGGTAGTACTAAGTGCATGTGTAAGTGCTGCCATCTGCCATTGGCCTGAAAAGAAATTATACGTTACGGTTAGTGGTCGACTGATTTTTAAAAGTAGATATATTCTGACGTACTAAAATTAATTCAACATTTCGTGTGTTATCAAGAATGTATTTGAAGTCATAAAAATAGAGGCGCTTTATGTCGGACTCGAGTTCCCAAAATAATTAAATTTATTTTAAATAATTATTATGCTGCTGTCTGAAAAAAGAAACACGCGAATTAATATCATTCGCTTTTAGGCCATGTCTACACCGAAAATGCAAAATATACACTAAAATATCAAATATTATTAAACAATAACCCTTAAGTCAGACTTCGATTTGTGGTGACTTACAGTAAATGTGCATTTATTCAAACAATACACAAGTATAAATTATCTAAGTATACTGAAAACCAGAGAGTTCAAAATTGTGATTACGAATGATAACATGTTTAGTCTATGATTGAATTGGCATATATTTTTGCAACGTCCATTATAAAATTAAAGCTTATGGATTTACACAAGACAAACATATCATTACCAGTAGTTTTACATCAACCGATTTGAAAAAAAAATGGTTGTTAGCTAATTGATCAAATCATTGTAAAATACATTAAAAAATATATTTTTCAGTTTTAGGATTCCATCCCTCAACATTCGGTATAGAAACGAAAACATTATTTTGGCACCGGAAGGACTGTATAAAATTCAAGAATAATGTAAAAGTTTTAGTAAGTAATCATGATAATTATATTATGAAATATATGGTTATGTGATTGAAAGCTAAACAAGTTTGACACAAGTACGACCGCGAATTTCCGATTGATCTGTCCAGTTATAAGCCAACCCCGTCTTAAGCACATTATGGGGCATCTGAAATTGTACCAGTAGGTGCACTTTAACACATTAAGATTCATGATTAATTCGTATTATTACATTAAAATATATTAATAACATTAAATAAATATTATTCTTGGAATGAATATAGTAAAATTGCAAGAAGAGTAAAAATTATTACAATTATATCTTTGTACGTTTATACCTTTTATTATAGCGTGTAATTTCTACCAGCGTAAAAAACGGTATCAATATTATAAGTTCACAATTTCTGTGATTAATTAATAATGATCATATAAAATGATACGAAATCAAAGAAACTATTTATTTATAATTAAAGTGCGGTAATTTAATTTGTCAGTAAAAAAATAGTTCAAAACATAATTAAATTTTTAAATATTTTTTTATTTTAATAGTATTATTCGATATTTAGATCTATAAGGTAAAACAATATTAATACAAAGTGATTGAAAATAAATTATATATTATGTAAGTAATAATAAATAAGAATTGAATTACAATTTATTAGCAGAACTCTATTTGTATTGTATCTGTCATGATTTTAATTTTAAATGTTATTTAAATATCACATTAAAAAAAATATCAATAAAAATAACATTTGTATTGAGTACATATTCAACTGTGGAGACTGAAAAATTTAGACTTTGTGTAGGTCTGCATTCCGATAATTGAGTACATTATTTATGGATTTTCGTAATGTGAAGACTTTTCTCAAAAAGTGCATTTTTTATAAAAATCGACTGTCACCTGATTGTTTAACTCGGTGGGTATCTAGGCTAGTATTTTTGAATTAAAAAATTCTTCATACGCTGTGAGATTTGAACTCGCAATTTTTGCTAGCGATGCATACACGCTTTCCTCTCAATCAACCGGGAACTCAGATCATTTTTAAAAGTTCATCCGTATTATCTATTATAAATTGTGTGTACAAAAGTGTTTAGTGTATATAACATTTATGAATGGAGGTGCGCCACAAGAGGGTTAAAATTAGAGTTGCAGGGGTCAATGTTCTTGTTCGTTATCTGTTATATTCCACATTCCAATGTCATTTTATTGTAGGGATGAACGAAACACGGAGAGAGAGCGCGCTGCGCCCGAAAACCAACGACTGACCACCGTCACCGCGTGGTCAGATTTAGGCCCGTACCCCACAACTTCTAAAAATATTAACCGCTTTAATACCTCAATCTCCATTAAATATCATGTAAAGTAATACAAAAAAAATGTTTACATCCAAAACTATGCTGTACACATATTTACAGTGTGGAAATATTTGAAGAGATTTCACCCATTTACTGATAAGATATTTTCCAAAATGATAACGAAAAATGATACCGCTTATATTTTATATTAAATAAAAAAGCTTTTTACTAAGAAATCTGGTTCTTATTCGCTGTGCATGAAATTTTAAAACAAAGTCTTAAAAACACAACATGTTAGTGGTTTTCATTAGGATTTATTGCTGTTGTATAATGTATCGTTGTTTAGCATTAATAGGATTCGAGGATTTGTCGTAAGCCACAAAATTGGTTACAGCTATCGTTCATGTACTACTATCTGTAATCAATTGACATTACATGCATATTAAATTATACGTATGGTAGTATTTATATGTATATTAAATTATAGGATCTTGAAGATGAGAACCGTAAAAATATTTTAACATATAGTTGTAAATTTTCTCATAGAATTGCAAGACTCAAATGCATAACTTCCAGTTTCAAGTGATTTATTTTCAACGCCTCGCTCAATAAACTGGTTCCGTCAAAATAAGCCTACACATTGATACCGTATAACAATAATTCATTTCTGAAGTGCACATCTTCATACTGTGTAAATCTAAATGTTTCAAAATTGAAATAATTGTCATCATAGAAAAAATAAAGAAGGGGATAAAAATAACTATGAATTTGAGATATTAAAAAAAGATTTAGATGCGCTGCTTATGGCCCTTTAGACTTTTGAACATTTGTTTTTTTTTGTCCATTTTACTTTATTCGACATTTGGATAGGTACGTGAATTCTTTTACCGTAGGTAATTGATACTTTGTTCGAGACGAAGCTCACACATTGTCTTTCATCCAATTGATGTAAACATAATATTGAATTACGAAGAAGAAAAAACGGAAAAAAATATTCTCAGCGCTTCAATAATGTGACTCCGTATGCGGATTACTTATCGGGTGTTCGATGATCAGCATACTTATAATAAATAAAAGAGTTTTGAAAATATTATTTATAATTTTTCACATTAATAGTACAACGATAGAAACAATATCAAGAAGCAATTCTTAACTGTTAAATTTTAACTTAATTAATGTATCACCTGTGGCGTACTTGGAAATAAGTTTTACAAGTGCCTTCAATTTTACCAATTAAAGTTGTTATTACTTTCAATACATCGTATGTTTTGGTTTATCAGACAATTCCTCAAACTATTAAATATATCTAACTTGATATTTCCATTTTGAAATGGCCTCATGTGTACTATAACTATAAGTTTCTTTGGCCACTTCACGTTTGTTAGCCTACAGTATATCGTCAGCTTAGTGTTGTTCTTTTCTAGAACGATAAAATCGGTGCTAATATCGGCTCACCAAGGTTTTTAACTTAAAAATGTGAGTACATGGATTATCTATGAATAATATTCATCAAATACTTATTGTGTAAGTACAGTGATTTGGTTGAAAAACAATTCTCACCCGTTTTAAGAAATATTTACATGATATATCATAGCAATCATTTTACACTATCATTTTAATTACGTATATTCAATTTTTTTTAAATAATCGGCTTAAGGCTTATCATTTCAGAAGATCAAATAATGATAATATCAAAACCATTATTGATATTTCTTATATATCAAACAATTTCAAATACTTAAATAGAATATAAAAAAATATAATTCCTCTCACACTTTTCATAATTTGTAATCAAGTTCCATTAAAAAAATATGGAAATTGTATAAATAATTAATATCTGTCATATACAATAATCCATTACTAATTATTTTTATACTGCAAGGTGATTGCTATTCAAGTATTTGAAATTGTTTGATATATGAGAAATATCAATAATGTTTTTGATATTATCATTAATTTAGTAATAATTTATTATGAATGAGCAGTTAAATTCATTCAATTAACGATGGTTGAATAATTTAATGAAAACAATATCAACTCGCAAGTTTTACATTGAAATGGCATTGAATCAGTTGTAAAAGCAAATAAAATGTTTTTTTTAAAAAATCTTGTAATTATAATAAATTTATTTCATACGAATTATGATGGTTAACTTCAATATAAACATGGTCCATTAAGCAGATCATGTATACATATATAAAATTAGGAGGACCATGGCGAATATAGTGTTTTTGTGATTTACGAAAAGATTTAAACGATATTTTTTAACACTAACACACACACGACAGCGTTAGGTATATAAAGTAAATTACTACAAAACTAAAATAAGACAAACTAGCTGAGAAAAACGTTCCTTTAGCCGTAGATACATTTAGTAGATTCATATCGATAGCTTAAGGTATAGATGCATTTTTGAAAATTTTACAGGAGAGTGTAAAAACTGATTATTTTGCTATTTGTTTCTGCAATTATTTTGATTTGTAAAAACATCTTTGAAGCGATTTATTTGTAGAGCCGCTTCGAACGATATAATTTTGATAAATATTAGAGTTATAGATTTTGCAGTGAAGATCTCAGAGTCGAATGGAGTTGCCAAATTAATACTGGACATGCATACAGCACGGCGAAGTGCGATGCTATTTACAGCTAAGAGTGCAGTTATCAAATTTTGCATTTTAACATTTAATCAATATTATACTATTATGCTGTATCCTAAAGATGCTGATTTCTAATCATTCGTCGAAAATATTATAGAATTTAATTATAAAAATAGCGATTAGTTGATATTGTCTTTAGATACTTTAATATTTAGTTAAAAATGTATATTTTAAGTATATTATCTTAATATGTGTGTTAAAGAGTATTTATTATGACTGAAGAAATATGTGTTATTAGGATGTAACAGATATTTTACAAAACTTCAAACAATTATTATATGAACACAGTTAATAATAAGTGTTATATGCTCTTTAATGCTACATATTTTAAATGTAAAAATTCAAATTCCACGGGATAAAAACAATGTTAATTGGTGCATAAGGAATCGGCCTCCATTAAAGGGATGCATTAACATTCTACAATCTATTTTATAGAGAAGGTCTCCCGCACAGGATGACAATATCTATTTTTATTTACAACTATTTCTTCTTCATTAGAAAATAGTTTCAAACTAATCTTCTCAAATTGTTAACCATAAAACGTAATCGGTATAGACATACAGAAATCTTCAACACGCAAGAAAAAATATTTGATAAAATTACCCGGTCGCAATAATATATTATTTGTATTTAATTAAAAGAAGACATATTTTATTTTGGTTTGTGTATTTTTTAAATTATTGATAGCCTCTATTTACTTAAATGAAACTTTAATAAAGAATGGATTTTCAAATTGCCATCTTCCAAATTGTGTGCCTTAAACTATTTAAATCTATTAATCGTCTTGATGATTTCTATCGCGTTGTTCAAAGATTAGTCTTAAGAGTTATGAAAGGTGCGGCTACATATCACATCGGTATCCTCGATAGTAAGAAAAAAAAGAAAAGAATATGCTATTGTCATATTGCATTTTATATTTGAGTGGATGAATAATAACATGATCTTTCTTTCTACCATATCCGTTCACTATAAAGACAACAAGGCCACCACATGGCGCTTCCGGGATTCTTTGTCACTTGCCAGTAGCTTTGAATTCTTTGCGGTCATACCAGCGTTCCTTAATTCTAGGCTTCCTGCATCTATCTGCAATGAGTGCCCCAGCAAGTTCTTACGCCGCTACACGACTTTTGACATGGTAGGGAGCTGTCCCGTCCGCTTTTTTTACAAGCGTCTGTTTTCAAATCTCACTGTACGGTTTTTCAGAACCTTTGTTAGATGCCACGTTTGGGTATCGTATAGCAGTACTGGGAGAGTACATACGCAAAATATATTTATGCGGACTGACTAACCAGACAGCCCACATTAAGTTAAAAATGGCTCCAGCTATCGCAAGACGAATAATGAGCTTTCGCACGCTGCTATCCTCTGGAATATAAACATCCGGGTTTTAAAGCTATTAATCTGTTGATGACCAATGACCTATCCGTCACTAGTCAGGGTTCCTTTCAGATCATGACAGGTTGACATACCTGCCTTACATTAATTTTCAACCCTCATCTGATTTAGTTGCTATGCAATCTGCCTAGAGTGCTATAGATACCGCTGACGGATTTGTCACGTATGACAGCATTATTGCCATTTTCAAGGTCACACGATTTAATAATATGTGACAATAGCCACTCCTTGAAAATAATGTAGTAATAATATATACCATCCACAACTCGGTGGACTATATTATGATTTTACTAATATTTTTACGAACGTTTGTGCTAATATCGAAGATATTAGATATGGCTGGATGTTTAAAGCTATTGGCTGAAAATAGTTGTTTTAAAAAGCCCTTCAAAACAAGTCATCATATTGTGGAGATCTATATATTTTCATTCTAAAATGGACATCTTCACATCATGGAGATGGTGAAAAAACGAAGAGAAAAGAACACTTCGGTTATTCTTTCTATGTCATATTAATATTTTCCCATCTTGGTTCAATCAACTAAAACAATCAATCATTGATCATCTTTCTTAAGTTTATTATAAATTTTTTTATTACATTTATCATTAGTTTTTTTTTGTTTAAAAGTTGAATACAAAACGCGTTATCGTGCATATTTTTAAATTAATTTTTAATTTTTCAAATTGAAGACATCTGTCATCACATCCAGGCAAGAGTCGTTGAACAATTGCGGTTGAAGCTAAATCTCCTCTAACATATTCAATAGTAAAATAATAAAATAAAATATGATACCTAGCTTCAACAAACATGACGAATAGACAATAAATAATTCAAGAAATGATGATTATATAGAGAAAACTTTTATTCTTATTCATATTTTTATTTCATTATTGAACCGTCAAACTATTTACTTACTATTCATCGTTTATTTTGTAGAAAAAAATTTAGATAATTTTATATTTTTATTTTAATTATTGAAATAGAAGTGTTGAAATAGTTAAAAATAAGATCTACGTTATAAACTCTTCTTTATAATTTTAATATTGGGAATTATGAAATGATTATTTTAATTTACTTAAAAACATGGCCAAGAAGCTAGTGCGCTACATTCCTGGACGATCTATGATTTTTTTTTTACTAATATCCGAAGGCACAGGAGTTTATTCGCGATGTGTGAAACAATTGAAATGACCGGCTCTTGTAAAAAATCTGTCACGGTAGTATTTTATATCTTGTATATTCCATTAATTGAGTGAACACTGTAGAGACGAAATATAGATTAATAATTTACCGTTATTTTAGTTTCCCTTGTAGCCGAGAGAATAGTTTACTGCTAAATAAGTGTTAATCAACTTATGGGCGTCGACCCTAAAATGGATCGCTTGGCATATTTAATGGGTCGTAATATTCTCAAAACTTATAGGAAGATGAGAAGAAGAAGACGTTGTTGGTAATTATAATATAGTACCAAGAGTTACTAAACTATACTAAAAGTATACTTATAAAAGTATACTATAAAAACTAAAGTATACAAATCCAATGTTCATATTAATATTATCAAATATTACTACTGATCTGTTCGTGTAGTGATTTTTTTTTTGTTTATACGTGTTATTTTATTTATCTTGTGTGAGGTTACGAAATCAAAATCATAACCGTAAATTGATTCGGTACCCAAAAGGTTAAGAAACGGTGTATAAGAGAGATTTCGGTGTCGGAGATTGAGAGTTAAAATCTCACAGCTAAAGGATTTAAGCATATCGCACGATGCTAGAGTGGATGCCCAATGGGATATTGGTCAATTGGCTGATAAGCAATTCTTATAAAAAGCTGTCGTAAATAAGTCTTGATAATTTGAATATCTATATACTCCATTTTCGGTCATGGTAAAAAGTTTAGTTGCAGTTATGATGTATGTCTCGCAGTAATTTATCAAGGAATGTTCGCATGATGGATATTGTTTAGTGACGTACCTGCCTGATGGAAGAAAATATTTATAGTTGAAAACAATTTTTCTACATTCGGCTTAACGAAATTTTATAAAATCAAAATAGCCATCATAACTGATGAAATATGAAGTACTATCATTAAATAACATTTTTTTTATTTAAATATAATAATTGCAGTATAATGGCAAAAATCTTGCTGTGTGTATAGTGCGGAAATAATAATAAGCGTTTTTTTTCAATTGTTTAGTAATAGTCAACATTAATAGTTACGCGATGTTAGTTAGATTAGTAACACTTTGGTTTTATGTCTAGTACAATTAGATTTCTTTATCTGTGCTAATTTGCCATTTACAATAAATAGTAAGTATCAACTTACTCTGCTTCCTCATCCGGATGTCTTTTTCGAGAATCAGTTAATATCTTGTAGTAACAACATGTATCAAAACTGCAGATTATTTATGGTATTTCAAACGAGTATATCGACTATTTAATATCAATGTATGTATTTACACAAATCGTGTTTTTTTACCAATAAATGTTTAACATATCGTCGCACTGGAATGAAAAGTCACTAACAAATTTACAGCTTTGAGTGAGTAAATAAAAAAAAAAAGATTTTTTAAAATTACAATGGTTATGTTCAATATATTTTAAGTCTCAGAATATAATCATGACACAATTTACTCGTAAGAACAAAAGTACAATAAAAATATTAAAAAATACATTTAGTGATTTTTCGAAGTCCCAGTGTCTTATTTATGAAATTATATAATTTAACGTATCTAACTCATTTTTACACAAAATGTTAGTTAGAGACTTTTTGGTCCATGGTGACGATATGTACAATATATTACATGTAATATAAAAAATGGTTTCAACCAATTTTTTGACGAATAATATTTGTCTCTCAATTATTGTTCAACAAATTTTGACCATTAAATTTATAGCATAGAATATAGGTTCGATTATGCTTAGTTTATATATTTTTTTTCAATTAAATCAATCTTTTCATTTCACTCTTTATATATTTTCTACATCTATAGTTTTAAATTAAAAATAATTTGTGGTAAATAATAAAAAAAATGGCACCGATACATCGCTTTGACTTTAAGCAATCGATAACTCAAAAACAGTAATTTTTCAGAAATCGATTTATAAAAAAAGTATTAGTAATTTCCTTAGACATATATTTTTAATATAGATAAACATGTATAATACACTAGATAGGTAAAAAAAATCCGATAAAACCAAGCGAAATTTATAATTATTATTATGCCCATCGTTAAAAAGAAATTTTAAATAATTTTTGTTGTTGTTTAATTGTGTTAATTAAAAAAAAAAGTATTGTGCAAAATATGTTTCCCGCACAAAGATAAATATAAACAATTGCAAGGTACATTTAAATATTTGTTAAGGAACATGAGTGTTCTTTATGTTAAATACTTTTACCGTGGCGTAACAGAACTATCTTATCTCGTATATAAGGAACAAGAATGTAAAAGTTAGATACGTTGAGTAATATAAGAAAAATGTTCGTAAAATAATGTACCAGTTACGGCGAACATTTTCTACACCAGAAACATTAATTTAGCGTGTGTCTATCCCGGAGAACACTGGTACGGGTTGTTAAAACGAATTCAGATATAGAGGTAAATTTTTCATTCAATGCTTATTGTTAAGTTGGCAGTGAAGAGTGAACATTGTTCACTACTCTTAATAAAAATATAATTTATTTATAATATTATTATTTGGTCCTAAATTAACCAAATCAGTTTTGTTTAATCATAGAGTAACAAAAACATCAACAAAAATATAAAACAATATATATTATATAACAAGCACACCTACATACTTATCATTGGAAATTTATCCCAACTACGTTTATAGGTAAGATATTATTTTATTTTCTTTCATCAGGAAATATAATTTAAGTGGGTAATATATTTACTGAATCAATTTTATATAAAAATTTTGAAAATTAATAATTAGGAAAAGCATATAATTACGAGTACAATGTTTTTTTTCTGTTTTCGCCCTGTTTCAAACTCGTTTATTGTTAATCAATTAAATATTGTATACTCTCGACCATGAAAAAGGTAATGAATGAGTAATACCAGTTCTTTGTGCTTTGTTTTATTTTAAATTATAATTTAAAGTTTATTAAAAATATTTCTGTAACAAATATTGTATTCAAAAACTACCCCTGTAACCGAGTGATAAACGCGTTTTCTTTGATATGAGATATTCACGACTAAATTATTGAATGCTTAAAGTTGCAGTACTAAATGCCCAGTGGTTTAAACTTCCACCCGAAGACCTAGACCTTGAGTCAGAGGTGGAAAAATGCATAGACGCCCTAAGAGTAAAAAATATGTAGCTTCCAAATATATGTCCGGACGTGGAGAGGGCTTAAGAATAGAGTGCAAGCCTCTCTCGCCAAAAACAGGAGACTGGGTAAACCCCGTAGAGACTGGGCAAGCATCCTCGAAAGAGAGAGTAAAAGATGAGCTCCTAACCGAGCACACATCATCACAATCCGAACGATTTTCCACAGTGAAATCAAACTGTCAGTTTGTTGACCCCTATGAGAGGAGGACAATATTCGGAAGAGGGATTTTTCTTAACTGTTTTCCCCTCGAAAGGCATTCAGCATTGAATTAAAATAGCTACAGACTAATCAGTAAATCTAGATAGACTACATGAGGGAAAGGGAAATAATGGAATAAGCCTGTACCCACCCTAGTTAAAATAGCCATGAAGCTGGAACCCGACCGCGGGTTCCCAGACAGTTTCAGTTAGATAAAAGGTAGAAAAAAAAAAGCCCAGTGGTTTGAATAATAGCCTGAAAAGGTATGAATTTACTTATATTTTCGTATAATAAATCTATATGCTTTACTTTCAAAGACCGTGGTTTTTTATAACTTTTGCTTAGTAAACACTGAACTAATGCCATTTCTAGGTATGTTTCATATTATTTTAAAATTTATCCATGCTATCCGTATAAATTTAAAAAAATCATAGCAGCGTTTTTCGATTTAGATATTTTCCGCACCCTTTAATTTGGCTTAAAATGTTTTAAATTTGGTGTTTGTACTAAATGAAGTTAAAAAATTCAAATACTAGAAACAAAGGTTCCACTCTCATTTATATAAATAATGGAAATATTTTATTTGCAGTAATAAAAATGATAATTAGTTAGACAATAAAATTAGAATGCTCGCTTTCAATTGATCACATCGTAACAAAAGTTAATAGAGAATTTAAGCCCATATTTTAATTGTGTAATATATTGTAATTGTAAATTTTAATAATATTGACAATTTTAAAGTAAAATTTAAAAATTACAAAATTACTGCCTAATAGAAAATAATAGTTTGATTATAATAATAATGCTTTAAGTTTTTAAAATTAATATGCTTAAGAATAAGTTTTAAATTTAAAGTTATACTTTATGTACAAGAACTCTCTCTTGTTCTCTGAAATAGTCACGATTTTTTATTTATAATATATTGACTTCATATTGTTTTCAAAAGCGACACGTGACTGGTATAGCGTTTCAATATCTTTTATTTATTTCTAAATGCATTTTTAAATCTGATGTTAATAAAAGTTAACTATCAGGGTTGCCTCTATTTGAGTTACTTTAATTTAAATATTAATATTATAGGATGGAACGTAAAATATAGGTATGATGAACTTATGAATAGAATTCAATATTTCATATATTTGAAATTTCTAAGCAATATGTAACTATTCGTTTTACGACATATTCAAACTACGTACACATGAGAAATTTTTCAGTAATATAATATGATACTATAGTATCACATCGTTATAACCTTCACACTTAAAGGCGAGCAAACGAGGAACACTTACGTATCAAATACATTGTATTGGTTATTTAAAACATGTCGATCACCGCGGGTGAGAAGATAAGTGTACATTAGTGAATCTCTCAGAACCGAAGGTGATTAATTCGAATCCTGTAGTTACATAAAATTTGCATTTTTTTTCAATGTGTGCTGTGATGTTATACAACCCTCGAATAATACAATATAATATGTTGAGATATATTTTCAAAATAAAAATTCACAAGCCCAACCGTTTCAAAATTGAGGAATATGTTTACAGTTGTATCCACTGGTTAGAATATTTATCGTTTATTCTCCTTTACAAAACATAAATAATTTATGCATGACTATTTATCATGATATTTCTATCTATAGAAATTAAATAGAATCTTAAAATAGTCAAAAGTAATTTTCAATATAAGTCAAATTTAACAAAAATAGCAGTTTGGGGCAACCCCTAATGGTAACAATACAATATATAATGCATTTAGTATTGAAAAAAATGTGTCTAAAATGATACGAATCGAGTAAATTAAGTAGTGAGATAAAAAAAAATCTTCACATACCTTACCTTGAATTCGATTTCATTATCACGAAAGTACGGGATTTTCGCGCATCGTTGCGCAGAATGTGCGAGATAACATAAAAAAAATCTCGCGGCATGCAACTGATATGCACGACAGTAATTTAAACTGATACTTTATATGTTTATATGTAATAAAATATCAATATTATCGGATTATTCATACCACAGAAAGTGATAAATCGGACAGACGTGTGCGAGAATTGTTCTGTTAAACGACGGTCGTTGTGTGCTCTGTTGATTTTTTTTACTCGCAAAATCATTTTATTAAAAAAGTATTTTTCAACAATTTTTTTTTATTGCAATAACTAAAATTAAAAATACTTATATGTATAGACCAGCAGAAAACAATAGCGAGACATTTTTTTTTTTGTTTTACTATCATGTGAAATCTGTTAATTCTGTTTTTACTTGAAATTATACTAGATGAAATTTTGTACAATTTTTATTTAAAAAATTTAAAAATATTTTTTTAAAAACACTGTGTAAGATTCCATGTCATGAAAATTTGATGAAATAATGCTACATTTCGAATTAAGGGTGAGTTAGTTATATATATTTCATAATATTAAAATAAGTGTTATTTATTTCAACCTAGTATACATATTCTATAAATATAATTGTATGTCAAAATAACGTATGCGGTTTTGGTTTCTTGTCTAGTCTAAAAGAATGAATATTATGTGCGTATAAATAGAACCACCAACATAATTATGATACCATTTTTCCTCTATCTTTTTGAATAGTGATAACTAAGTTTTTTTTATACGGCCAATGTGTGTGAACAATGAAACTGTATCTTTAAAATTTATAACCATTGTCAATTGAATTCAAAATTTTATTGGTCATAAGTTAATTTTTGAAACTAAGGTTTGATAATCAATGATAGTTTTAAAATTTTTAGTTTATAAAACAAAACATTATATACTATATATATATTATATACACACTTTGTTATGGTTTGATATAGTTTTCAGTAAATCTTTTTATTTAATATGTGTGGGTAAATTTTTAAATTTGTTTATAAAGACTTAAAAGGTTGGAAAGTAAGCAAGGTAAAATTAAAAATAGCAGCATATTATAATATAAATTAAAACAATTATTTCAGTATTTCAAAGTGCCAACTTGAAGTGCAACATTTGTTTTTTATTTAAACAATTCTCCAGACTAACTTATGATCATATCTTAAAAATATACATACATAAAAAATAACAGTAATTTATATTACCATTGACAATGAAGAAACATATTTTTTTGCACTGATTGCTTTTGGTAAATACCTTTCAATTTCACTTTCATTTCACGGTAAACGGGTAATTGTTTTTGTTCTATTTAAATCTCGCCTTGTAATTTACTGCACGTCAACAATAAGTATTAATTATTTGGACCGTAAATTATAATTAGCATTGACATTCAAAAAGTCTAATACAACTTTTTGCATATATGAAATAGACTGATAAGTTCTGTGTGGATATAAGGATGATATTTTAATAAATTGAATTTTCCCCTATGCTGAGGTGAGCTTAATTAGCTAGGTAGATAAAAGTAGCCTAAAATGGGGCATTTTTAAAAAACGACCATAGTTGGCTTTGTACCTGCTCACTAACCATGTTCAGCGGTGATAAAATTTCACAAAATACACTTTGATGCACTTCTTAATTCACCAAATTTTTCAGATTAAGCCTTCAAGAGCTATTTCCTGTTTCAAGAGGTGAAAAGATGGCTTCAGGAAAAGATATTCGCATGAAATGATAAATTCGTGGCGAAAGAGGTGCTTTTTTGGCATGTACGAGTAGTCGAGCTATTAGATGTATTTGTTTTGAATTTTTTTGAAATCGTCAGATTCGGAGTAGAAAATTAAAAAACACGGGAAACTTTTCATTTATTTATCATAGTGTCTTTACTTACAGTGTTTTTTTATGAATTTCTATTTATAAAATATATTTTATCCCACCTTAATAATCTATTGATTTTAAGCATAAACAACCATCTAAACCAAGGGTAGCTAACCTTTGAATTACCATGCGCCGAATTTTCACATGCGAGTGTAGATGCGCTACATATCTCAAGCACCTTCTTAACACTTAGCCTGCGGGCTACTTTTGGCAAATTCGTAAAATGCGGTTAACGTTTGCGAAAATCAACATATTTACCAAAGTACTTTAAATATTTCAATATTTTCATGTTTATTTTACTAAAAATTTTATGCACAACCAATTTATTAACATCTCGGTAACGTATTATTGTCACAGCTTATATAATTACCACTTAAAACTAAGATATTGCAAATTTTTAAAGTTTGAGAATTAATGAAATATAATTTTAATCGACATTAATAATCTCATTTAAAACTTACGAAAGTATTTAAAATGTTTTACCAAAACTGAAATAAAAGTATAATAAACCAAGGATGATGATTTTGGTCAAAAAATGATAGGCTAGGATAGAATAAGCTTAACACACTTGTAAATTGATATGAGG
>JAGVSQ010003017.1:0-22836 GCA_022683975.1 Rhyacophila evoluta | reverse complement strand
AGAATTGTTTGTCAGACAATTACTCAACCTAATAGGCAACCAATCCTGCATTTTTGGATTTTAAAAATCCGACACAGATGGGGATTCGAATGTAGTTTTAGACAAGTAAAATTATATTTGATAAAGAAATTATAAAAATACGTTTACATTTTATAAGTTTATCTGTTTCGTATTTTTTATACCGTAAAATTAGCCATAAATTGTAAAATCATGTACCTTCATTAGTAATCATACTCATGTGTAAAATACCAATATATGTATATATATATATAGGATGGGTTTGGTGGAATAGATCAACCATAAAATGTTCAGAAGATGATAAAAAAAAATATTTGAATACAAACAGGTAAATAATACATATCTGACCTATTTTTTAACCTGTATAATTGACGTATTATAAAAGAACAAATTATAGTATATAATATTTTATAAACCATGTAATTAATTGAAACACGGTTTGTTTTTCAAATCACGTACAGAGAATATTCGACAAAGCAATCCTAAAGCGATAATATATTTCAACACTAATAAGTGACAATTTAAGAATTATATTGAGTATGTGCGTATTTTGTGCAGCAGAAAGATAAAAACTTGATACATATACGTTATAATAATGTTCTTAAAATTGAATAAATATATTGTTTTATAAATTTATTAAACTGAATTTGAAAATATCAGTTTAAGATAAAATAAAGATAATTTCGTAAAAATGTGAATAAAGAAATACAAAATAAATATCGTTTGAATTATTAATATCAGAAGTATAAGTATATATTATTATTATATATCGTATGTAGAATTGACGTAAATTTTCAATAAAAGCAGAAACATATTCTACAGATATCAATCACGTTAATATTCCAGATTTACTTCCAATCAATGTCACGAGAAGAGAGCCGCTTTCAATTCTATAGGGAATGACTTCCAAGTAAAATGCTGTCGATTGAATTCAATTTATATTGCATTCGTTCGACGCAGACATATGTTCGCATTCCATGCACCTTAATGAAAATGCCAATAACATAACGATAGGCATATTTTACTCTAACTACATACTGCATATAGACTTTAATGAAATAGTTTCAGAGTTAATCATTATTACTACAAAAGATATTATATTTTAGATTCAGCTTTACCTTGGTATTTATGCACATAAGTAATATGAAAACTCAGTCTTTTTTGTAGCCAAAAATATGGCAAAGCTCACATCATAAATAATATTGAGAATTTTCAAACAATGAATAACTGATTATATAAAATAAAATTTTATATTGATGTGGTCTCACCGTAGAAAGTACTGATAAGTGAGTTGAGAGGATTAAAAGCAAGCTCGCTACTGCCCATAACAAAATTATTAAAACAAGTCGCTTATAATTAATGAATCTTTAACATATGTAAACTATATATGACAGTTATGTGTATGTATCAATAGAAAAGTATTAAAATGTCAGTTTCTTTGTATTATTTTCTGTGAAATTACTTATTTTCTTATTTTATTTCCTCACTTATAAATTGTAAGAATATTTTTTTTCAATTTGTCAAGTTTTATAAAAAGTTATTTGTATTAGAAATATATAAAGTTTGTGTTAGGTTAGGTTAGGTGAGATATTTTATATATTTTCAACCTAAGTATTGTATATATTATTACATTTATAATCTTCAAGATATAGAAACAAAACCATTAAAAATACTCATGCTAAGTTTTTTTATCGGCTTATTACACTTCAAAAAATACTAAATAACGACCACTCATATAATTATGGCTTACACATTATAAGGATTACAATTTATTATGCGTTGAAGTCGAGTTTCATCAACATTTGTATATATCTATAAACAATAGTATTTGTCATGTGTTTGATAGGTTAAGTTATGGTTACATATTATAAAAAAAATCATATGCGAGTATTATAATGTATAATAATATAATACGTCCATTGTTTGTGATAATAAGTTACAAATGCAGCAGTCTTAAAATAATTATTTGAATTGCCAGTGATATAAGTGAATAGAACCAAAATTCTCGAGAACAATAGTTGAAAATTAACCCAAGTAAGTATTGTGATGAAAAACCGTATTCGCGAGATATATATACGAGTATGTTACAGTTTAAGTATAAATCTACAATAATGTATACATTAACTAGTCAACGTTAATTGTGAGTCTTGATTAACACTTACGTTGGTAATTAAAATATAATATTAGATGTATTATCTTTCTATTCAATTCAATTCAATTCAAGTCAAATTTTGTGATTGATGTTATATTATAAATACGAAATTGTTAAAGTAATTCAGAAAAAAACAGATATATTGATCTAAGGTACGCATAAAAGTTTTTAAAAATATATTAATTTTATTTGTAAACTTTGCTAAAATAAAGATTATATGATGTTATTTTTTATTGATCAGGTTAGGTTAGGTTAGTGTATATTGATGTGTAATTGATATTATTTGACAGCGTATGCATTGGCTAGTTAATAAACGCATTGTCGAAGTTTACACTTTAACTGTAACATAATATATATATGTATATGTGTGTGCATATACCGTGCAGTAAATATATATAATGTACTTAAACATTAACGTGTGACGCTATTTCAACGGGCGGGAAAAACACTTAACCAAGCAAGCGTGAATTTTCAGAAAATTAAATTCAAACGAGTGACAGATCTTCCCGCTTTGTGCGGAAAACGGCTTGGCTATGACAAAGTGTTTTGTTTTATAAGTCCGTCATGAAAGGCTTTCCTCGTAGCAATTTTATTAATTTACAAAGTGATAATTTTGACATAAAATAATAATACTCATATTGGTAATGTTAATGTAAAATATATTTGTTAAATGTCAATAAGATTTTTAATCATACATATACCATGTCCGCTCCAAAAGTGGAGCATATGGATATACACAGAATCGATATGTCCACTACGTAATTGGAGTACATGGATCTCCGTAGTATGAAGATATATCTTAACAGATTATTTTTCGCAAGAATTAGTTGTAAAGCTGTCAATTACTCAATCTTATAGTCTTCCAGTCTTGCATTTTATTTTTTATCAAATAATTATGGCATGTGAGGCACGCATGCTGACCTCTAGAATATTGGGTAGAATATAAAAAAAATTAAAAAATAAAATCGATATTATAAAATTAACATAAATTATTAATTTGTTGTCATTTTGCTTCGCAAAGTTTTCATCATTTGAAAGTGTTTGCTTGTGTCTAAGGAAAGGAAAAATATATTGATATTTTCACATAAAAAGTGACAGCAAATTAAAAATGTCGACTTAATTTGGGACAAAGTTGTAAAATACAATAAAAATTATTAAAACTATTAATATAAAAATTTCTACATAAAAATAAGCATTGAACATGAAGCGTATCACAATATAGAAAATTATTCTATTGTAGTGAAAATTTCTATTTTTTCATTTTATAATATTATAGCTGAGTGCGTGGTGACCAATGTTTTTATATACGTTGGGGACATTTCTGTTGAATACAGTAGAATTGTCGTCAATATCAAAGCTCTACGACACCCTTAACTGAAAGATAAACGGGAATATTTCTGCATAGGAGGTTGAGCGTTTTAAATTTCACAATGACATAAGAATTGTTAAAAAATTAAAGGTATTTGCTTTTTGATGTTGAATAAATTGACCAATTGTTTGAAAAAAAGCTAAATAAAAATCTATCAAGATTTGTTTCCACCTTATATAAATGTATTTGTTTCTGTACTAGACGTTTTCAGATAGCGGAGATTGAAATGCGCCACTTTAAATATGTCTAAAAATATATATATTCAAAGTGTACTCTGAAGCAACCTAAAACTGTTTTTATATAAATATAATCTACACACAAAGTTTATTATACTATGTGTTTTTGATTGTTCTTATCTTCATAACAAGCGTAGAGTGCTTATGAAAGCTGTACTGAGTGTTGATTTTCCATTTTTTAAATATTTTAGTTCGTTCAACCCACAATAAAGCTCTCCATACTGCTACTCGTATAAGCTCTAAAAATTTAATAATAAATAACTGAAGAAATATTTATTTAATCAATTTGATAATATACAGAATAATTTAATTCGAGTTAATAGTTTTCAAATTGATTGTATTGACTGTAAATGAATAATGAGGATGAAATTAAAAACGATTTCTTGTATATATTTTTGAGTTTTTTTATGGTATATTAATTGAGTTATAATGATTTTGAAGCAGAAAAGGGTAAAGTTTAATTTTGAATTGAATCAGACTACGCGGCCATCCATAACATTTTTTCATCTTATATCTTTTAGATATACACACCATTATCGAAAGAATGGATCTTAATCAGAAAAAAAAGTTCTTTCTCTCAAAGAAAATATCCACCTTTTGAATAAAGCTATCTTCTAAAAGATTAATTGAATCGATTGGGAACCAAACATTTAAATCTCTATAAAAAGTCTTAGGCTTTGGTTGTACTGACTCAGTGTGAGTATTTATATTATTAATAATGAGCTGTTTGAAAAGTTTTCTCAGATTTTTTTGAAATTAAAACGAAATAACTAGTCTTTCATCACCAAATATGTAATTATATTTATAATTGATTGAAATATATAAATAACCTTTTACATTTAAAAAATCAATATTGTACTTTTCATGACTAAGTATTTAAGGAAATACCAAAGAGTCAAATATTTGTTTCTAATGACATTTTACTTGAAATTAAATAAACTAAATTTTTAACTGAATTTATTCAATTTTCTACCTTTTATGTATCACTAAGTATTTAAAGAAATATCGAAGAGTAAAATATTTGTTTCTGATGACACTTTACTTAAAAAAAAAAATATGCATACTAAGTTCTTAACTGAAATAGAAAATAAATCTTGTTAAATTTATTTTTATAATTAATGTTAATTAATCAGATGGTAGTTAATTTATTTTTACTTGTCGAAGTACTATTAAGTTAGTTATAAGTTAACGTTGAAATTTGCATTTATTTTTATTTAAGTGATTTCTATAATTTTGTTCTGGATTGATCGAGTACGCATGAGAGATTATTTAGATTTCCAATTTGGACTTTTAACAATCATACGATTAATTAACAATGAATGTAGCCTAATTAATCATGTCGTTCATCAAAATATAATCTTCGCGATGATAAAAATTATTACAAAGTTTTGGACCCACTCTACATTTTGTTTGCAATATGAGAGTGTTATACTACAAATACAAAATCCTCATGTTTTTAAAATAGTATAAATGAACCAGAAGTATAATATTCAAATATGCATACATTTAAATATATCTCTCTATGTAATAATAATTCACTCAGTTCGACTAGTGGCTGCTTGTGAATGAGACCTGCGATATTGCAGCACTCCCAAAAAAATGATGTGATTTATGGTTATAATTTGAAATTTGAAAATCATATACTCTGGGAGATAAAGATTTAAATTTTAGATAGATTAGATTTAGATTACTACTATTGGTAGGATCAAATTCGACCAAGCGTTTATGTAAGTGTTACGAGAGCTGCTTATCTGGGCAGCGTCAGTCTCTTAGCTATTATTTGAAGCCGTGAACGGTCACTAGTTTTCAAATTATTTTTTTCACTAGCAACAAGCATACATACATAAATATATAATTAAATTTAGTATACACAACAATTATTTATGTAAGTAGAGTATATTCATTGAATTGTATATAATTTTGATTATTTACTATGCTTGGTAATGGGACGAGCATTTCTTGTAAGGCTGAATCCTAATGCAATTAATATTGAAACATTTAAACTTTGCCAAAAACAATGGTTTTGTCTCTTGATAAATTTTCTATGTACTTATATTCACGATTAATAAGCGATATAAGATAATGAAAAGTTCTCTCTTGTCTTATCGTAGTAACGGAAGTTGTAAGAAACTTTGTTAGTACCTCTTGTTATTCGGTTCATTGTCGTTCTATATTTACAAAACTTTTTGCATTGGAATTTTAATTCGGGCTGTTAAGTTTTGCTACAAAATATTGCCGATAAATGAATAATGTTTGCCATAAAAGAAGCTTTCAGTCCTATTTAATATATTTTCTTATTATAAAACTTTGTATCTGTATAATTATTATATATATATATATATTATATTATTGCCATTAATTCTCCCCTTACAAAAACGACGGCAAAAATTGATCTCAAACATCTTCTTACAACTTTGTATACCATGTTTACTTCCAACGTGGAGCATATGGATCTATATAATCTGAAGATATCTAATCCAAAAGTAGAGTATATGGATTTTGAATCGAACCCGCATTGCCCGAATTGCTAAGCGCACACCGTAACCTCTAAGTTAAGCTACTAGGGAGAATTTAAAATATGCACAATTTACCAAATCAGTTGTTATCGTTGGTAGAAATTTTATGTATTGAAAGTCAAATGATATAAAAAAATGCAAAAAGTCAAGAAAAAACAGCGTAAATAGAGAGCCGCCATTCCAATCAAGTTCATATACTAAGCGTAAAGTTGCTCAAAATGGTCCCTATCTTCCCGTCTGATACGCGATTACATTATTCAAGTGAGTGATCGAAGTTTGTTAAAGTTTATAGAGATTTTCATGAAGAATACATAAAGTATGAAGTCTTTTCGCTCTTGTTCTTGTCTTGTTCGCTCACTGCCCACATATAATGTAGCCTGAAGATGCCGAATGGCGAAATCCGGGTCGCTAACAGTGATCTCACATATGGAAGTTTACCTGTCTTAAATAATTTAGAATAGTGTAATTTACTTAATGTAATTATATTAATTTTGTTCTAATTACAAATTTAAAGAAACTGATTTTCAACAAAATCAACGGGCTAATTTTGAAACGAAGGTTTAATTACAAAGAAATTTAGAGAATATTTTTTTAAAAACTTTTCAAAATTTGTTTGCAACAAGAAACTTTTCAAAGATAAAAAATGCACTGAATCAGTGGTTTTTCAAAGCCACATTGCATAAATTATGAAACTCTCCCTCACACTTTGACCAAAAAAATATTTTTTATCATTCTAATGTCTTGCCACCCCCTGAAAAGTGTCCCTTTGGGGCAAAAAGGTTTCCTTTTTGACTTATAAAATATTCAACGGTGGCCGACGCCTTATCAAAGTTTCTTAAATAAATCTCGATTTAAATTGCTCTCCAAGAGTCTGGACTCGGCCATTTTATACTGGGTTTATTCCCTCTTCGTTTGTTAGCTCATTTATGATCGTACATTTTATCGTTGGTAATAAAAAGCGAATTCGTTTTAATTCGCATAAAAATTAAATGTCTCTTGATCGGGTAATTTGTTCCTAACAACATTTAATGTGTTTCTTTTAACCGTACATAATAAATAAAATACTAACCTAATTTGAGTTTAATTTGAATACAAACATTCACAATATTAACCATTTTTGTATAATTATATTCATTCAGCTGCGGAGTATTAAATTACCAAATTTTGACATAGTCCACACAAATCACTGAATGAGACACAGAATAAATTGAACTTTTGCTAAATCAAAACATATTATAAATTTAACGAAAGCTTCTTTATATAAATGTATAAACATAAATTAATACTCACATACAATATTATATATGTATTTATTAGGCTAAAATAATTGTTTTTTCAATCAGAAAACATTTAAACAATGGTCCGATTATAATAAAAATACGATTCGCCAAGTATCCATCTTTTTATACTATGTCCGCTTCAAAAGTGAAATAACTGTATTTACACGATGAGAAATGAAAGCTTTGAGTAGTAAAATATTTGAAACTCTAGAATGTAAAGCTAATTCATGATAAATTTGTTTTACTCAGCAATTAGTTTTTAACCAATGTCTTAACTCAATTGGCGTTCAGTCATAGATTTTTGAATTATTAACAATAAATTAGAAATAACATAAGTTAGAATAATGTTCCGAAGTAGAAGTTTTGGGCTTAGAATACAGGTTTTTATGAAAAATAAAATGCTTTCATTCATAGCAGATAGTCTTTATGTAGAGACATACAATGTACTAAAGTATCTTCGATCTATATAATATTTCATTTATCAGATTTCTACGTAAAACTTGTCACGAATCATACAATCACAAAAATAAACATATTCATTTAAAAAAAAATCTAAAACGAAACATTAAGTCATCATTCTAAAACAATAGACAAGACATTACCACCTAGACCAGCCTGTTGAATACACTGGAGCATAGAGGATGGTTACTGTAAGTAAAATAAATTAAATCTGGATATATGCAATAATTGGATTTAACTCTTGGTGTTATTGTATATGTAATTTATATTAATCGATGAATAATCGATATACAATATGATAAATAAATAAATTGAATAACTGTGTACACTTAAATGTTGTGTAGTCATTGAAACTTATTACAATTAGAATACGGCCAACATAATATTTTTGACCGGGATAAAAAATATTAGTAACGCAGTTTTTAAATCATTTCATCTCTACATTGAATATAAAAATATACACTTGAAAACAGTATTTCACATAAAAATTACGATTCATTACAACACAGTACACACAATTATTACTCTATTCATTGTACTAAAAAAAAATTATAAAAAACTTTATAACGAGAGCTTTTTTCTCGATTTACGAAATTTTTAGTGTTTCATTTGTGCTGATTATCAAAGTAAATGCGTGAAACATTGATGTATTTGTTTAATAATACGCATTTACAAAAGTCCTCAAAGTACATGATTATTTTGTATGTATTATGTCTGCTGTTAAAATTAAATTAGTAACACTAACAAGATATTTGACTGAGTAACGATGTCGTGTAATGTGTAATTTCCTTCACAGAACTCTTATTTTTTTAGCTTACTCGTGTAGTGACGTTATGTTTTACTCTACTTGAGTGTTACTCGAGAACAAGATGAATTGTGTAAATTGCCTTAATTTACATAATCCAAATACTCGTACAATCTTATTAATGTTAGTTTAATTTTTTAAGTTGACATATAAAAATCAGGGACGGTGTGTTTAATATTTATCAAAAAAGGTAACTGAAACAAAGCGCTTATGAAAGTCAAGGCATCTGACCTGTGACCTTAGAATAAAATATCTGAATTATTTTAGCCTTACAGTAGAAGCCGGCTTATTTGTTCTGCCTTCGGCAAAGGATCGGCCTGATTTGGATCTGTAAAGGTAAAGCTTAACATCTCGCTAAGAATTGATTGCCTAAATAAAATCTGTTTTGAAAGTCAAACAATCGGGACTAAATTGTTTCATTAAAGACGTTTTTTTGTTATCATAAATTGAATTGGGTATTAATTAGATAAAAGCTACGTTTTTTTATCAAGACAAAGAAGTGATTGTCTGTTTTATTACGTTTTTAGACTGATCAGATTTTATGGAAAAATTACGATTAAAACAATATTTTGAATAAGTTTGCTGTATTTTTATAATTAAATTATGGTAAGAAATTCGATTAAAAATTTATTATTAAAATTCTTCATAAAATATTATATTAGAAGTACACATTCCATCATTAAATACGTATTTTTATTTTAAATAGTCCATACACTTTGAATACAGTTTTATTTATTATTAATAATAAACTTTAATAGGGTTATTTAACAGATTTTTATCTGGTAAAATATATACCTAATTTTATATCGATTACAACGATATAATAATTGATTCAATTATCATTAAGCCGGGTGTGATAACTTAGAATGATAACACTTAATTGAGATTACTTACAAATTGTATTTATTGTTTGTCCTTAATAAAAAGCAATTGTTTATATAGTTATCGGAGATTTAAAAAAAACGTACATTTTATATTTAATTGTTAAGACTAGTAAAATGATCAATGAATGGTTCCAACTGATTTTAATTTTATTTCTGGAAAAAAATCTGTATATAATGACTGCTAGTGTATTCGTAAACTAAAACTTCTGGAATTTAGTTCAAATTCTGTTGATTTGATTAAAGAATAATAAGAATAATAACATGGAGAGCATTTTTTTTATCATATCCACTCCAAAAATAAAGCGTATGAATATTCACAGTGAACAGATATCCATCCTGCAGGTGGAGTACTCGTATATGTATCATGATATGTTTGGCATAAAATTGTTTGGCAGATTTCTATACTAAATGAGCACCTATTCCTAAATTTTCGGGTAAGCATGGACCCGCTAACCTCTCAAGGTAACCGCTAGCCCTCTTGAAGAGACATGATATTATAATTATACAAACATATTTTTATTTATAAATGATTGCATTTAAAACGAGACGCAAAAAGTGAAGAAACAACTAAGTGAGGAAAAAACTGTCAGCTAAGCTGTTTGCAATGAAATAGTAATCAACCAAACATTTTCATTTTCCTAGAAATCGATTTTCTTCCTAAAACTCAAGTTCGAGATGCAGCAAAATAAATGCATAAACGAGAAGCAGAAGTTTCATAATTTATAAATAATTTGAAGTTTTTGTACAGTTTTTTTATTCGCACGAAACTTCATGCAAATACAGAAAGTTAGTTCGGAGTACCGGGTGTTGTTGATAGCACAAAACAATCATACTTTAGAATATAAAAATGCTTGTTGCTGCATTTGAGAAAATAATGATATGCAAGAAAAGCTTTTTTGTAGATTGTTATAAAAAGTCATTAAGTTAACTAATGTTAATTCAATTTGTCATGGAACAATGTTTATTTTATTGACACAAGCAATAATATACATGTGTTGCCTTTTCTAAATCAAAAACACGTAAATAACTGTTTTACAATTGCCTCAATTTACCATTAAAAGTGGTCTTATAAAGTAACTTTTTACTTTAAATTTTATGTCTGATACGTGTAATTAACTGTACGGCGTTTAATTTATATTTTTTTATTAATACATGCAGACGTTTCATTTTCTTTCAGTCCATCTTACAATTTTATTCAATCTAATAATGATTACGTCTCTGTTACTTTTTAAATATAGTAAATAAAAGTTTCTGTCGAAAGCATAAATTTTTATCAAAAACTCACACATATATCATGAAAAAAAAATAAAAACAACAACAAAAATACATATAGCCATTAACATCTACACGTGACAGCCTTTTTAATATTTGTACAACTCATATAAACGGCGTAACTTATTTTCGATAAACATAGACTTAACTTTTTGTCACAATTATGAGCGTATACTTTTTGGTGTAGATTAGTCATCATCCATTAACATCCCATCGCGTTTTGTTTTGAATTTTATAGATCAGCCTGAATAAGTGTACTTAGAAAAAAAAAAATTAGTTTTTTTTTAATTCTTATGTTGGTACAAGCAAATTAAGATTTACAATTTCCCTAGTAAATGCTATGAACACTACATTTCAACGATCTACGTGGCTAATTATTTTAATATTTTTTCCCAGACCATTCCCTCGAATTCATTTGGTAATGTTATTCTAATTATGTGATCTAAAAATATGCATGAGTCCTTTCTGGTGACACTTACGAAGCAGATACGGAAGAGAATAAAGTCTATATAAATTTAAATATATATTTTTTGTGAAACATTTAACAAATTTAAATATTTTCTGTGGCCTATATCAGTGCTGAAGAGCAAACAAATAAAAAAGTCCATCGTCGCACGGCTGCGAGTAAAATATTTTTTGAAAGTGCCACTCGAGGCTCGCTCGCCAGCCACTCTGTGAAAAAGTACGGTATCTTGTGCAGCCGCGTGCCAAAGTATATTGCGTTCTAGAGGGACTTGGCTGTGGCCAAAATCTATTTCCGCTCTTCTTATAGAATGCACAAACATTAAATAAACTCTTACAAACATCGAAGCTTCTTAAACTTTTACATCAAAGCTTTGAAAGCTTAAATCATTCACAATTTTTTCGCATATTGTTTAACTATTTTTATAATACAACAACAAAAATATTTTGTATAATATATCAGTGAGAATTTTTCGCATCCGATGATTACGGGCTTAATTTCGACATGCAGATAAATTTAAATTGGGTTGAGCGAACTGTCTGACAACAAATTTTTGTAATGATTGAATACTATACCATTACTATTTTTATTAATTTATTCAATTAAAAAAAAAGATATTTATATTTAAATCGAATAGTTTTTAATTTTTGTTTTGCCGTTTTAGTCATTAATTTACTTATAAGAGTTATAGATTCAGGGTAACCACAAGTGAATAATGTTGTGGAAATTTACATGTCAAACCAGCCTATATGTTAAACCATACAGATTGAATCAGTGCCTATTTCATATTTAATTAAAATTAAAGATTCGAAAGAGAATGAGTATTGACTAAAGACTGAATGGATTATAAAGATGGCGTATTGGTGTCTCGTGATGACTATTGTTACAAAAAATACCAAAAATTTGCTGTCGGCTAATTGATCCACCCATTGCGTATACAGTTTTGTATATTTAAAACTTTTAAAAGCATTCATTAAACAGCTATATGCTTCAAAGTTATAACTAGAAGAATACGTTTTTGCCAGGGAACCAATATGCAGATCATGCAAGACATCTTGATTATATTGACCTTAGAAAGTGATATTTTGTTATTTTTCTACCACGTTCTCTACAAAAGTGTAGCATGTAGATTTCCAAATTATAAATTCTTACATCAATTGAATTAATAAAGATGTCGATTAATGTAGGCTCTTAATTTTTATATAAAGATAGTGTAAATTAATAAAACATAAATATCTATTATCCATGAAATATATATTATTGTATTGTGGTTAGTTATTATATAAGTTTATTTATATTTGCATTTATGTCAAGAAAATTGTTTATGTTAATGTTATAATAGTTACTTTAAAAGGTTTCTGTGGTTAATAACTTTTCCACAACTGAACACTTATGTACCACACGGAAAGTTTCTTCATAAATTCACAATTTCTAATAAATTTTCCTCAAGTTCACGGTACTGAAAACTGGTTATAAACATATTTAAACATAGTAAATTATGTAATACCAAGATTTTCAGTTGCTAGTAAAACACTGGCGGGCTAAAGTTTATGGAGGTATTTTAAATTAGCATTTTAAGCGGTCGTACATAAGGGTTCAAATACGACACTATTTTATCTTTCTCTTTCTTCTCTAAAAATAAAAGCTCTTGGCGAAAGTTTTGCGATAAATAAACTACCATTACTTAAGCGTAACTGTACAGTGTTTACCTAAAATCCCAACTTCAATAGTTTGAACAACATTAATGCTTCCCAAAAGTGGGTATGATAGACTCCTTACTGCCTCTCAAGTGCGGATAAGTGCGTAGAACTTTACTGACGAGTATAGTTTTAGCTTGCGCTTTGAGCAGAGAAACCTGGATTGCTTTGTCTGAGTACGGGAAATAGTGGGAATAATTTTAGTACATATTACAGAGGTTGATAACTTGAAAACAATGTCTAAACTGTATTTAAATTGTTTACGAGAACTTAATTACTTTGAAGTGATTTGACGACAACCTTTTTTGAGATACTGACTAGTCACATTGAATAATTTGTTATCTTGTTTGAAGAACTATATTATTCTGAATATATTGTATTAGTTTGCAAACTATTAAACCATGCCATCCAACAAACTAGGCTTGAGAATAGATGCCTGCGGCGGATGATTCTGGTAATACGATGATATGACTTATTTCGAAACGAAAAGATACGAGAATGGAACATACAGCCTCTATTAAAAAAATGAGGTTGTAATTCTGGATCTTGTTTGCATATATATTTCTGAATATACTCTCAATTAAACCTATTAATTCTTCAAACCAAACAGTTTTTGAAGGACGCAAGAGTACTGGCGGGCAACGAGGGTTCTCTGTCGTATCCATGTGCTCTACTTAGAGAGCGGCAATTCGAGAAAAATATAATATTTGATAACTTATATGTCATTAACTTTTATTTTTTGTTGTTTTCGAACAAAGTTACATTCTATTGAATTAAGCAGGGATGTATAATTACTATTTAATCTTCAGTTATTTATTGTAAGAATCTTTGAAAAGCTATTATTATTATATATTATTAGCCATTATATTTTGTTAATGTCAAAATTGTTTTATTTTTAACAACGATGCAATTTTATTGTGAAACTATTAAAAAACTGCATAACAGTACTTTTGTTTTCTTCTTGGTGTCCTTCAGTAGTCGGTTGTAGATAAAAAAGCGTCGTTTTTAAGTTGTTTTGAGAGTGATATTTATAAAATTTTGAAAATGGATATTCACATAGTTTTCTTTTCAGATAAAATTGACCAAGAGATTCTTTTTCAGAATGTTTAAATAATATTGTATTAAAATAACCAGTCTTCAATTGATACGTGTGCCACCTCTTTTTTCGATAACTGCGCGAGCATTTTAAAAATTAAAAAATAATAGCTTGATCTGTTTGTAAGTTGTAAGATTGGTTGATAATGAATATTAGTGAAAGACAATAATGTCAAGATGAGTCATAAAATTATATAGATTCATATGATCTTAATATTACACGGATAAAATAAAATGTAATTACCTTCCACATGGACGCATTCATAACACACACAGAAAAAAATATCAAAATTTTGTACTAATTAAATGAGCATTTATTTACTAAAACTCTATAATATAATAACATGAAATTATAATTCAAAAGACTCGCTGAATTTTTTAAATGATTTTTTTAGTCTTCTCTGTTACTACTTTAATGATTTTAAAATAATTATATAGATTGCATTGACCTATACGTACTTGCAACATCTATAAATATAACAGTGACTAATTTACTTGCACATTGCTCGAATTTTTATTCATCATACACCATTAATTATATAAATAAAAGAAGAATTCAATACATGTTTATACAAACAATTATTTTCTCGTTATTACAAAATGTATTATTGAAATATTCCGTTATCTACGTCGTCGCAAGTCATAAAAATATAACGTCGATGTTTTCTGATAATTCCGTCACCCCGTACACTCTTGGAATACAAACCAAGCAATAAAACAGTTAACGTATAAATAATAAAATACTGCAGAAGTACTGAGATGTCGTAAAAATAGTTATGAGAATTGTGCGACTAGTACTAAAATAACCAAAGGTTTGTTACCAATATTTTGGCGCATAAAATCTTTGCCTGAATTTTAATATAACGTTTATATTCTAGTTGTTTTCCCGTGCAATCCTTTTGGGAATATTAACCTGGATCAGCGCAGAATAAAAAGCGTAAGAAAGATTCTGTCATTTAATTATGATTTTGGAATACTGTTAACTATATATTATTTTAAGCTTTAAAAAGGTGCATTTTTCAATAGTAAAAATGCATACAATTTAACACAAGTTTATCGAAAAAGCGTAAGGCACAAATGCCAAATCAGTATCTAAACTTAGCTTATAAGTTTGAAAAAAGGATGGACTGTCAAATTTGCGACCAGAAAACCAGACGTCCACTAGATCAATTTTATTGGTTTTACCTAAATAATCCATTAAATTAATGTACATAAAACACCAGTTTGAATCTTATTGCATTTTAAGTTTGTGTAATATTTGTACTTAATTTTTTAATTGTTTCCAGAACACGGTAGATGTAAACTGACTTAAATGTCAAAATAAATCTTTATGTTGCAGAGATAAGTAAATCTTCAAACAATAAAACTCCATACCATCCACTTTCAAAGAGGATATTAGGTACAAAAATAATAAAAAATCGTCAAAGTAAACGAAACGAAAGAACACAAGGAAAGTATGTAACCAAATAACGAAAATAATAAGTAATAGCATGAATAATGGAATAAATTGTGAACTGAACAGTACTAAACCTCACATAAAGATATATATTATATTAATTCACATATAATTACAAAAAAATGACGTTTTATGAGCAGAACTCTCATTTAAAATGATTTGATAATATTCATTTCCCAGCATTACTTTATTATGCCGATCTGCATCCTTTTCCTGGATGTTGGCAAAACCTGTGAGGGTATAAAGTGGCTGACATATGACAGAGAATCATATAATCGCAATATGGTTTCACATATCGAGGCATATGATAAAAGAAGAAGAAATCACTAAGTTGTTTATTTGTTAGTGCATATGTCGCTAAGAGTAATAGCGAGTAGAGAGTAAGAAATATTTGTAGAAAAATAAAATTGAATTGCTTAATTATAATCAAAAATAAATATTCCACGTTGAAGGTAATGTATTTTATTATTGATACTAGTATACTAAAAACGAGTTAATTAAATAAAATACTTTTTATTTTTAATCGATTTGTAATAAGTATTTGGAAAATAAGGCTGTCAAAAACATTTTAGTCAATGACGTTCCAATCAAAATGTTCTGAGAACTATTTTTGGTGGAACGCCACATCAGGAAAAAAGTCAGAGATTTTCGATAGTTTGTCGAAAATTAATTATAACATTGCCGTAATTAAGAGACGATTAATATAGCAATTTACCACATTCATTAGTTTTTAAATTATTTTCATTTGTGATTGGTTAAATATTATTATAATATTTCAATAAACGTGCCAACTCATAATATACCTTCAATACAATTATATAACATTTAAATAATTAAAAATAGTGAATAATTAATTAAATGAACGGACTATGCAGCCACTTATCACTGACAAAATGAAGCTGCTACACTAGACCTGCCTCAGCCACATATTGCAGATGTCTCAAAAAATTCTGAACCAGACCTGCTTATTCTTTAAGCCAACCGGTTATCGGCGTCCTGGGAGGCCGTTAAATACTATCTATAGAATGTATTCGGTGGAGTTACGGGATGCAAGTATGATCTGGGAGGACGCAAGGATACTGGCGGGTGACAAGGATTCTTGGAGACGGCACGTGGTGTCCATATGCTCCACTTAATGAGCAACCATGGAAGAAGAAGAAGAATTAATGAAATATCTCCTCTCAAGCCGTAAGGCGTACTAACTGTCAAAGATTGTTGGTTTGATTCTTGAGGCTGTTGGATTTTAAAATATCCGAAAATGCAGGACTGAATGCCCGTTGGGTTGAGTAATTGGTCGACAGTCAATTCTTGTGAAAGTTACAGGAGACACAAAAAGTATATTAAATGTAATAATTTTGGGCCAAAATCAAAATATTAAATAGACACTTACCCGAAGTGCACGAAGACTTAAGCTGTCATTTTAGTTACACAATTTCATATTAATTTAATAAGGTTTTTTTATAAAAAACAGTAGAATTGATGTGATGAAAGTTTTTTTTTCTAGTCGCAACATTTACGGGCCTTCTTTTTTTAATTCAAAAATTTTATTTGTACTTAAAACATTGATCGTAATCATGCATTTGCTACTAACAAACTTTTGATGGAACTTGTATTACATTGTATACATCGTGATTATTGAAAAAAAATATAAAAAAACTCAATGTTACATACAAATTTTTGCTTTTCTACAGTCAGTATAAATATATTTATATGATCTAAGCGACACTTTTAAAGCTTTCAAATATGTATGGAAAATAGTTGATTAGATGATGTGTTTCCAGACAACAAGCTTGAAAGCATCTGTAATAGATGATTTACGTGAATTCATTGACCAGAGTGGTCTAGAAAAACACAAAACGCAGTTGCGGCGGCTCGTTGTCAGTTTGAATGATGGATCGCCAAAAATGCCACACAGACACTCAATCAAAGGCCCGGCCCTCCCGCAGACTTGCCAAGCAGCAATAAAAAGGACCGCACCTAACCATACCTGAGGCCAAATCGAATTATCTTTTTCGGCCGCCCTGTCGTTTTTTTGCGCGAAATGATTTTTGCGGGAATTTTTTGTTATTTGCTCAAAATGATTGCAAGCGCTGGATGATACGATGAAGCAATTTTGATTCTGTCGATATTATCGAGATGAATTGTAACTAACTCTAATATTTTTTTTCATATTACAAGCTCAATGAGGTTTCGAAACAGTAAAATTTCAGATATTTCAGAATTGAGAAAAAAAAAGAAAATACATTTGTAATTTTTCATTTTCATCTTCACCTAGTCATTGTTGAATATTATAAAGTTTTTTACCTAACATACATAGATTTCCCTATTAGAATAGCTGATAGCACGCACTCTTATCAATCCAGGGAATGCGGATTTGATTCCCCATCTCCCTGATTTTAAAAATTAAAAAATGCAGGACTGGATGCCCATTAGATTGGTCAATTATCTGACAAACGATTCTCGTGAGAAATAATCTGTCAAGGCGTCTTCACATTGCGGAGATCCATATACTTTACTTTCGAAATGGATATCTTCACGCTGTGTAGATCCATATGCTCCACTTTGAGAGCGAACATGGTATAAAATATAAAAAGAAATATAGACTAATAGAACTATACGAAATATTCCCTAAAATAATGTTTTGCTAAAAACCTACCTACCACTCAAACCCTTTAATATATAACAAATTTTTGCTGCAACGATGCAATACTGATCCAATTTATAGCCGACATTCTACGGATAGGACAACTCATCGTGACATTTTAACTCTTAATCGAATTGTAACAGATTAAAAAAACAATACGTGAAACACACACGTGTAATGGAAATTAACAATAATTATAAATTTACTGATGTCATTAGAATTTACCCTCTCGTAGTCGAGCGTTAGTGAGCACCCTTTGTAGCCGGAAGTTGTCAATAATCGATGAAATTGACTGACAGTAAATTCTCATTCAATAAAAATATCATGATATTTCTTCACAATAGTTTATTTTAAAGTGAAAATTTTTGAATTGTAGAGATCCATGTAACACAATTTTGGGTCGAATATTTTATGTTAAAAATAAAAAAGTTTTTTTGCATCTTATTCTATTTCTGAAATTGAATTGTTGTTTTGTTTATTTCTACTGAAAACCGTAGGTAAAATAAGCCAACACAAAAAATATAATGGATAAACATTTTTGGTTGCAATATCGTATATTGTTTGATAAAAAATGATTCATGTAAGTGAAAAGTCTTCAAAAAATGAATTATTCACGAAAGCTTGCACACTTTTGGCGTAATATATTTTTCGTAGTGGGTCTCCATTTTATTAGACTACATTCTTATCGTGTTGCCATACAAAGCTGCAAAATAAAACTGTCACAATCACGAGACCTTCGGGAATACAACACTTTGTATTGTCCACAATCAACAAACGTCATTTAAATAAATTTTGTACAATTTTGCAGCAGGTATTTCCAGTTTTTCAAAACTTGGTTGTTAAATTAAAAAGCTCATTTCAATTACAAAAGCTTTATAAACATTAGAATGAATTTATTATTGTCATTGTTAGCATTTTAGATGTTTCTTAGCAGCAATTATCTCAAGCCGCCTTATCTAATATTATATTAATTATTTTTATAGGATATTGGAAATTATTATAATATAATTTAAGTTTTAAAATATTTCCAACAAAAAATGATTTGTGGAAAAAAGGTAGTGATACTCGAAGCATTGTCATTGAATGAAGCATTTAATTTTCCTATACACATTCCTACTACTAGGTTTGTTTTGTATATTAACTTATAAAAGCAAATTGTTGGATACTAAACACACAGACAAATCCTTGTGCTGGTTCAATAGTGTAACAACTCAAATAAGAATAAGCCTACATCCGAATTTGAAGAGATGCGTTTTTATTTTAATGTTGTAGATCGATTAAAATGATACTCAATTGCGTAACTGCAGCTAAATCTACCTCGTTAATTATGTATTCTATTTTATGAAGTAATTGTATCAAATAATCTGATTTATGCTCGGACTATGCTTTGAATATTAATTTATGATCTGCATACATGGTCGCCGTTTTTTTGAAAGAATCTAAACTTAATGCGAGTAGCCAGCTTAAAAATGTACAATTGACAAAGTTTGTTTATTATACACAATTATATGAAAAAAAATTATGCTAAACGTAGAGTAGAGACATAACTTCAACGTGACCAAATGCGTGCAAATCAAAGTCGAGGACAATTTTTATTTACTTCCAATACATTCCATTGATTTACATCAATTACTGCTCAATAGTAAGTAGATCTCCTAGATAGCCTTATTAAAACTAGGTGTAAAGATGTACTACGGATGCCACCAAATAGTTTGTATGCTTGACTCTTTTTCCAACCGGTGGATCTGGAAGACCTCTAGGTACTATCCATAGGATGTACTGGGAATTAAAGAATGTCAGTATGATCTGGAAAGATGCGAGGTGGCTGGCAGGTGACTGAGACTGGAGGTGTCATACGATGACCATATGCTCCGCATAGGGAGCGGATAGAACAGGAAGATTAAAATGAGTAGTATAGAGATTTATGAAGGTAAAAATGTCAATCTCAATGATTATCTTTCGTGAATTTATTGATAGTCAACTGTGAACTCATCGAAAAAACGTTTGCATAGCCTGAACAGAATAGAAAACAACTATTATGCAGGCCATAAAATGGATATAAGAGCAACACGCTCCACATTATTTATATGTCGTGCAATATGTCTGCTGCCCTAGTGAGATTTGCGACTTATCACGGTAACATTTGTGGAAGTTGCAGCCAGAAAAAAAAGAAAACAACCTTGTAGCGAGCTCGTGTTTTAGAAAGGAAAGCATTGTTTGAAAAAGATCGATACATTTTCCATTTCTGACCGCATATTCCTGGAAGAAAACTGCCAGTTAAGCTCTTGTGAAACATTTTATCCATTGTTACATTTCTGTTTTGTATAGGTTGTCTAGTTTTATTTTATACAAGCTTAAAATAAAAGGTATTGTGAAAAATACTCAATGACACAATTTGGCAAAAGTAAATGGGATAAATAATAAAATAAAACATACAACGTATTGTGCCATTATTTACAAGACCTTATTATTTTATCTATTGTTAATCTTTCAAATTCTTTACTATTGAATGTACCTTAAAATAGAGCTAAAATAAAAATAAATAAATTTAAAAAAAGATAAATAAAAAATAAATAAAAAAAGCAACATCACTATGTTTAATTATCTAATTTACCCTGACATAAATATTTCATTAATACAGGAGCATTCCGAAAAGATCTCGTGGCCTATAGCTTTAAGCGGGTTCGATTTCTACATCTATTAGGTTTAAAAGATCAAAAAATGCAGGACTGGACGCTAATTGGGTTGAGTAACTGTCACACAAATAATTCGCGTGAAAATTTCGACCAAAGTCTGGTGTTTATTTATCCAAATCAATATTAATTTAATATGAAGAACAGCCGATAAAATGATGTAGTGAGAAACCATCCTTTTTTCAAACATCCAAGCTAAATTTTGATTCTGATTCGGCATTAAATCCTTTTTTTTGGAACTGGAAAGCTATTTCGAATAAAAATCAAAGGATTTTGTCGTTTTATCTTATGTTGTATTCGATACGTATTTAATGATTTTTATTCCATAAATATATATAATTTTCTATTAGACGTGTTCAAATAATTGCTAGATTTATTGCAACTCAGTAGTTTCTAAAATATAATTATATAAAGTGTCATTGAATGATAAGTTCAATATTTTTCAAACTCATTATTGAGAAATCATATTTTCACATTTGTGCTGTGGTATTTACTATCTGTACCATTTTTTTTTCGACTTGAACATCAAGTATCTCAGAAAATGAAAAATAATACAAATATTTTGTAGTATGTTTGATAAATGGTAGTTTAATTGATCGTAATTAAATATGTTAATAACAAGTTATTTGTATTAAATTATGAACCACATCTTAATCCAAAATATAAGAATTATTTTGAAGTTGTTTTATTATGAGTTATGAAAAATTTATGTGTTTTGTTACAGACCATTTTAAATAGGTTTTACGAGCAACATATTGCGTTCTTCGAAGGTACTATTACCATTTGGTCATGAAATCTCATCAACGGATACTATTTTAGCTCTGTGGGCTCATGGTTATTCGACTGGACGCACTGATGTGTTAGAGCTAGCCACTGCTTCCCGATAAGGCATCAGGATGATAGACCCGACTCATGTATAATAAATATTTATTTTGTCAGATAAATAAGACGAAATTCGTATTATTGATAATATGTTATTATCAGATATTATTATTGAACTACTATCAAGGTTTAACCACTCAGATAAACTAGACATATATGTGAGAATGACGTTATTTTTTTGAATTGGTTTGGAATTATCTCTGAAAATGGAAGAAATCATACATTATACATAATATTTTATTTGCTTATTAACAACTTGCAAGGAAACTAATCACATCATATGAGAGTGATCTTTAATATCAGAAAGAAAAGACCGCAATCCAACAATTTTTTGGATCGTTCGGCTATTGTAATTTGAAAGATAATTATTATGAAAAGTGTTTGAGAATATGCTTAGAAAAAATGCAAAATTTTACTGAAATATTTTTCAATAAAAATGACAATAAAACGGTTTGGTAGTTAGAATAGGAATCATGACCACTCTAGCGCACGCCAACTGATGTCAAGGAAACAGGTCCTGGGATACTTTGAGCACAAAGTATCTCAATTTTGTTAAGCCACAGTATACTTCTATATAGTATATATAATAGTGCGAGAACGTGAAGGATGATGAAAAAGTGCTAAATAGGGTACGCTTATTTCAGACGCCAAAAGCTAATAGTTTCTTTCATCTAATCATGAAAAAAACCTGCATTATACGTGTTTTCAAGCTTAGTTAATAATTAATTGTGTGAATAAAAGAAATATGGATTTGCATCCCAATGCTGCAGGATTATAAAAAAATGAATACCCAATATGTTTAGTAATCGTTTAATACTTAACCCTCGTAAAAATAAATAATGTGTGGGATGTGTAGAATAGAGTTCGACTGGGTCCAATGAAACACTCTCACTATATTTTATATATCGGTATATT
>JAGVSQ010003016.1:0-22838 GCA_022683975.1 Rhyacophila evoluta | reverse complement strand
AAGTTGAATGTTACTGACGAGCACAAAAATGTGCACACCGCCGCAACATATGGTTGCCCGTTGCGCCCCGTAAGCCATGTGTTAATAATATTCCGTTGAAATGGCAGGTGACTGCAGGTAAAAAGATGTCTGAGCAGCCTTATTTACACCCATCCTACACAGTGCTTGTAATACTGATATTATAATATGCGATAAAATTATTCATCAACAAAGTTTTTGATTGGTTTATTTTGTATTTAATTTTTTTGAAGTCATACACAATTTTATTTTGTTTATCTCCAATTGAATAATGATTAGTGGTTGAGAGTTTATTGTACACAATTTAAATATATGAGGCTTGATCAAAAAATATGCATAACTTTTAAATTTTGGCATGTAAGTAAGTTCAATTGTCACCAAGATTTTCGTTGTGTTGATACACTTGTCCTTGGTATTGATGAAACTATATTAGATGCTTAGTTTATCATTGGTTTTCGAAAAGGCTTCATTTTTTTGGTATACTCAGCAATTTTTCACATTCAATTTTGTATTAAGAATGGAATAATTGTAAATATTGAATGATACTTTTGGATAGTCTTTTATTAATAAAAAAGTCTTTACAAGGAAGTGGTACAAATGTTTCCATGAGAGCTGTGAAAATATTGAAGATTAAGCCCCTGTACATCAACAACCGATGAAAATGTTGAAAAAGTGAAGAAAATGTCTATAGACAATCGTCAAATCACAATCAGAAATGTTGCTGTTGATGTTAGCAAATCATTTGACTCATGTCAGAGAATTATTTTTTTTGAAGTTTTGCGCATAAGCATTTTCTGACCAAAATCAGTGCCGAATGGACATTGCTCAGATGTTGTTGAATGAAGTCAATGACTATCCAAAACTGCTCAATTCCATCATAGTTGGTGATGATAAATATATGGATATAAAGATATGATGATAAGATATGAAAATGTTCCATTGGGCTACTTGAAAAGCCAAGACTGAAAAAAGTTCTATCAAATCTTCAGGTTCTGCTTACTGTTTTCTTTGATTTAAAGGGCAGAGTGTATAATAAATTCTCGCCATCAGGTTGTATAGTCAATAAAGAATACTACCTGGAAGATCTATACATTTTTTGATCAAAGCTTGTATGCAAATTATTTATGGCTGTGACTGGGTGAGAGAGTACACATGTGGATTTTCTCTCTTTTATACGATTCTCAACATTTGGGAATATAATTTACAATTCTGGTAATAAAAATTTCATACCTGAAGAAATTAGTCCAAATACTGATATATTATTTATATTTTTTGTCATAGATATTGAAAATTGAAGATGTCCTCACATTCAAGAGCGGTCGCTCTCTGTGTCCACAAGGTGCTCAATATACAAATATACCGAGGAAAGGAACACATTGTAAACTGTAATCAGTATCATTAGCAATTATAAAATAGGCAACTAACCCCTGTAAACTTTAACCTAATGGTCTAAAATATAGGAATTAATGCTATGCACAATTCTGCATGAGTTGGCATAATATTGAAGAAAATTAAATGAAAAATGTCATAGATTAGTTAAGGTTTTCATTAATTACTGTTAATCATATTTTTTTAATTCAATTATTCCAGTAACCACGCCAAAAGTCAAAATCCAGGTCCCAATATAATCTACAATTTGCAAAATATTGTTTTAAAAGAATTTCTGCCAGTTAATAATCAATTATTTATTTATATATAATATGTATTTATTTTCAGAATTTTAAGTCAATTAACATATTAAAATCCATTATTACTAAAAAAAAGTATTCATACAACAATAAATAAAAATGAATTATATAAATTACTAAAATCAATAATATTTTATGTAAGTTGTATTAAACCTTTGAAAATATACAAGATTTCATACATCTGCTTTTCATTTTAAAGGAAACATTAATGTATAATATAAACACTACATATCTAATACTTCTACATACACCGATTTGAGTTTAACGCAGAATTTATTCTGTCGACATCTTTACCTTCAGATATCTGCCGTGTGAAAGGTATGAAATTTCAGGATGATATAAACAAACTTTGATGGTCCCGCAACATGATGCATCATATTTGAGACTCAATACCTCTTCTACCACTTGAATTAGACTTTATATACAAAACTCTTCCAAAATACCTGCTTAGAAAACTTCTTCTGACATATTCGTTCCCTATGTGGAGCATAAGGCTGCCACATGACACCTCCAGGATTATCTGTCATTCACTAGTCACATTGCATCCCTCCCAGATCATGCCAGTATTCCTTAATTCTGATGAATCTTTCAGAACCAGTGAGATGCTAGAATCTTACCAATTGCAAGAGATAGACAGGATTCAGACTTTCCGTAGGTATGTGTTTTCATTTCCATCGCTGTAGTATAACTTTTAGGATGACAGGCAGCTCCCTTGTCCTTTCCCTTATCTCTGAGTTCTTCACAAAGTCAAACCTAGAAAACTTACCTTTATTTAAAAGTAGTAATGTAAATCACACTTTGCCCCACTAATAAAATAAAAAATTAAAGTCAAAATATGTACTTTCTTATTAATATCTGAAAAATAAATCACTTTAAGAATATTTTGGGCAAAAATTAAAGAATTTATTATATTTCGAGTATTGGTTTATTCCTCAATAATAAATACAGTATTATAGAAAGCTCATGACATGCTTAGTGAGTGTAAACGACTATCCTCGTTGACGGAATGACTTAAATTATAATTCTCTTCATTACCTAATCATGAAAAAGTTTAAATAGGTACACATCTGTTTAATAAATTATCCGATTTAATTCAACACAAACAATAAACAAATAACACGTAGTTATATTTACTATTCATATCAATAAAAAAACTATATTTAGATAATAACCACATCCAATAGCAGGATTTATTTTATCTCATTTTTGACAGAAAATATTCATAATCAGGTTGTCAAGAATAAGTGCAATTCATGAACAATTTTCCTAAATTTGTAAATCAACTTTCTTGGAATGTTTCTTGGGAATGATCCAGATCATAGACAAATCTTTGATTTTGTGTCTTACATTTCAACCATAACAACAGTTACATGGTTTTAAATATTATAAATTTAATAGAACACCTTTAATAGTGATTCCCTTAAAAATCACAATTGTAAGTATATAGTTATTATATCTTATAAACAAGATTTAAAGGGAATGCCATTGGTGTGCAGCTGTCAAAAATACCATTAAAATAAATCTTTACAAGTATTCAACTCTGATGGAGGATATTTTTTTACTGTGAAATCATTTTACTCAATCACAATGAAAGGTATACCAATCCAACATTGATAACATATAGTACGAATATCATTTTCACTCTGAGATTTTCAAGCTACATCTTATCGTTAACTTCCGCTTTGATTAGTATTTATTAGCATTTTTGTTAAAATCCATTCAAACAGAAGTTTTTATTAAAGCTTTCAACAATATATTCAATTAATTCACCAAAATGACAGGTAATGTTCTCTATTTAAGATAACATACACCTCCCAAAAAAATACAGTTTTTATTACTTTTGTGTTTAAAATTTAATGATATTCTGTAAATTTTTTTTATTTTGTTATCACAATAAAGTACTATTAAGTTTAATTTCAAAAAAATAATTCTGTTTAAATTCAGATTTAAATATTTCTTGCGGAAATAAATTAGTTACAAGACTGCGTCTCACAACTGTTTTAACAAAAAACTAATACCATATCTGCTTAAGAAATAGGCGTAAATATAGCAGAGAATAATTTATTAGACTATCATAAATACAGATTTACTTAATCTGTATTAGTAAAAACAATATGTAAAATCAATTCATTGCATGAATATGGCATATCAAAAAATAGGCTGGACGAAGAAAATTTGTATTTTTATTAATTGGTAATATAGTAGTAATGATAAGAATCCAACATGATTCAAGACGGAGACAGCGCTGTCAAACAAAATATTGGTTGTATTATGAATAAAATAACTTTTTTTACAAAATACGCTCCTACAAATAATTTTTTTATCATATAGCTTTATTTCAGCAGGGAAATTTGGGCATAGAACTTAAAAGAGGACATTACATTTTCTGGTTTCGATGTCAATTGTAATAATAAAATAAACAAATTGATCTAATTTGTATAAAATACTGTTTATTAATTTGCTGGCAATGGTGACGTCAAAAACATTCAGAAAAATGTTTCTAAATTAAAAATGAAAGTCCGTTTTCTTCTTGGATATTGAAATTTAAAAATTAAATGGTAGAAGAGTGCAAGGAAATTAAAATAATAGGGATATTTAGGAGTATTTTTCAATCGATAAACTATGTATTATAGCAATAGTTGATCCAAGAATATATCCCTTTGATGAAGTAATTAATATTCTCTTAAAATAATTTCAAATAACATTATTGGAATGTTTTTTGAATCATTTTCACATTTCTATATAAAAATGGCATGGCATGTATACTTTGCAATTGTATGACATAACTTATTAATTTTAGCCTACTTCGACACTCTTACGGTATGCTAATATTTTATAATTCAATAGAATAAATTAATTGAAGGTATTGTGTATGCAAATATGTTTTAAGTTTTATTTGAGCTGGATGGTTTGTGATGGGACACATTTTTGTGTTGAAAACTTTTGCTTCAAAGATTAAATTAATTGTCAATGAAAGATAGTACTATGACTGTTTGAATAAAAAATCAATGGTAATAAGACTATACTTAAATATTTGGTTGAACAGTAGAATATGAGTTTACTTCTATGCAAGATTTACTTAAAGGAGTCAAGACCACAAATGGATAAAGTATAAACATAACAATATAATTATGATTCTACCAAATCATTTAGTTATGTATATGTATCATCAAGTTATGTGTATTATTAATTATTTATGTCTCCGGTAGGATACAATTTTATCATACTCAGCTTTAAAATTATTGTGTGTAATGATATAATGATTTAGCCATTTGACATATAATAATTACCTACACACAGTTTTGTATTATTCTTTAGTCATTACAAATTTAATTCCAATAACAGCCATTTATAATTAGTATCTTACGAACTCAATTTCAACGCTTCTCTATCTAGATTTACATTATATGAATGGTGTGAAATGACGAATAACGTGTCTCAATGGCGAACGAATCCTTCGATGAGTATTTTGAGATATTATTACTGCTAATAAAAAAATATGAAAACTTGCTAAGCACACCATTTTTATTATTTAAGATTTCTAGGCTTACGACTCTGACGTATAATTATTATTTTTGTTATTTTACGATTTTATGAATATTTTACCGATAATAGTTTTTAAAATTACTTAATGTGAAGGAAAGTATAGTAATAGTAGTGGTACAAACGTAATATATTGTTTATCATGCTATTGATTTAACAATTTTATGAAACTTATTAAATTTTATCAACAATTTAACTAAAGTCAAGAACTAAATCAAAGGGTAGATAAGTAGAATAACAAGCAAGAATCAATTATAATCAAATTGGGGAAAGATTGAATAGTATTTACGATATTTATGTTGATTATGCTGTGAATGTGTTTGGGCAATCTTTGATAATTATTTATTGTCAACTATATGCAATCCATATAGTTTAAATAATTATATTGTTGTAGAAAAACTATAATATCATGTAAATTATATCTATTGTTCTTAATATGTGAGAAGCATTACGTTTTTCCATAATTCAGCACAAAGAGTGAGAGAAGTCCAGTGTTTATTAAAGAGCACTTTGCCTTTGCCTATTATAAAAATGAAAAAGATAGGGCAGGCAAACATATATTATACAAATACAAGTAAAATAATTTAAAATAAAATTGCTTAAATTCTAACAATCTGTTAAAATGTGTTATCGATACTTCCTAGACTAAAAATAATAATATTCGTAATATAGTTATGACGAATTGTGCGTTGTCAGAGTGTGGAATGCATTTTGTGTGTGATGTATATTATATATTTGTTATACACTCGAATGGAATAGATATTATATTATAAAACATTGAATAAGATAAAATATATTATATCAATAATTATTGTTATAAAACCGATAGGAACTCTTTCAAAATGTGAAAATAAATATAGGGTTTTGAAATATGCACTGGAGATATATAATTAAATGAGTATTCAAGGATTGCTAAAATTCATATACCTAGTTATAATGCATGGAAGGTGACTTTGGTTATTTTGAAAACTAAAAGCATTTTTATGAAAGCACGAAAGTCAACATTATCACTCATTATTTTCAACTAACTCATGTATATATAATTATATATTCTGGTTTCATAATTATGCTTTTAATCATAATCGTAAAATATCTTATTTCACTAATCATAAAAATGCTTTATGATCAGGATAAGCGCAAAAGCATCCAATTATAATCTTCAATGAATACAAATTTTAAAGACAATTAATAAACAATAATATCAATAAGGGATTAAATAATGTTCGCTAATAATATTGACACTAGGATTATCACAAGCTTGACATTTAACTAAAAGCTGACAGACTTTTTCTCTAAGACTCAAAAATATATCCATGGAGTATCCGAAGAGCCTAGATATTATATGGATTAAATTTGAATTAGTAACACATTTGTGTTTACTTCTAAACACATATTTTTAATTGATTATTGTACCTAGTCAAATTATTCCTTCAAATAATAAATATCTACAGAATAAAAGAAAAAAATAATTCATTAAATATTAGTTCATTTAGCTTTTTATAATCATAATCTAAATTATATATTCACATTACTATCTACTCGATACTTAATCCATTTGATATCTATGCTCCCCATTTCAAATACAACGATCCCCTTTTTATACTCATTACCCTATCTTGATATAAAACACCAATTTGATGCGTGGACATCAACTTGTTCTTAACATGAAACAATATCAAAGTTTTATATTTATCATTTCTTTTCGTACTTCACTATTATTTATAGAACCAATCCGATTTAAGCCACTTAATTTCTATACACTATTAGTACATTAAACGTACTAATAGTATAAGCATGCAAGATTACATATTGGTCAAAATCTCAACCGCAAAGTTTCACAGTTAGGTTGTCATTTCAAAATAAACCAGTAAAATTCATAACTTTCAATTTACAATAGAGTTACTTGTAAATATAAATTTTTATTTCTTTATCCTTATTAAAAACTTAATGCTTACACCACCTGTTTAAGACGAATGAAAATACTTTTCAATTAAAATGAAACAGTTAAAACCTAAATATGTGAATTCAATCTATTTTTAAAAAGGGTCAAAAGATGACAAAATTTATCACCATTCCTGATGATAAATTTTACTACCTTGATCGAGCCTAAAACATAAGAAAAAAATTATATATTTTTTGTTAACTTGATAGGTGATGGATTTTTTTTGAAAAGACTTCATTTTCGATTTAGTAATAATTGGTAGTAATAATTTCACTGTTTATTCATCGGAAGAGATGTTTAAATTTATTGCAAACTCTGGAAATGACCATATCCATACAATAAAATCTATCGTTAAATCTGTGAATGATAAATGGACTATAATAACTCAATAGTTTTTCATAGCTTGACATATTGATTCATTTTATAAAATTAAAACTGTATGTTGTGACTTTTCCCAGTCAAATTTTAATCATTGAATGTGTTACATACTCTGATGTGTGTACATACTGTGTGTATGTAGTATCTTTTTTAAATTTAGCGAGTAAAAAAGCACAACTCAACACATTAAATGTTAATTTCAATTGGTAAACTATTGAATGCTCTTGCATGCTTATAAACAACCGACTCAGGAAGTTAAGACATAATGGAATGAAATTGGAAAGATTTTAAAATTAGCTTACTATCTATATTGTGTTAAATTTATTCAACATGCCAATATGACATTCATAGTTCAATTATTAATTTTACTGGCAATTTTGCGGCACTTTATGTAACATTATCTTACTTATCCTTACTCCATTTCACCAACATTCAACATAATAAAACGTCAAACAATATGAACCATTTTCAACTGCAAAAGGATAACGTTGATAGAAACGCACAAAAGTGGATCGTGAGTGGCAGAAGCACATTTTTCTTCTTTAAAAAAAGATTTAGCTTAAATGTTTTATAGTATAGAGTGAAAGCTTTAAATACTGAGCTAGTGATCATTTCAGCTCTCAACTTAAATTATGAGATATCAAAACCATTGCGAATCGGTGTTATTCACTATTATCATTAATACACATCATATCCATGTTCCATTAACCTGTTACAAAAATGTAAATTAATACAATTGCAATTTTTATTAGAAGACTTAAAGTCAAGCAACATTTTACTGTTGCAGCAAGTGTTCTTAAATCCTGCCAAGTCATTATCTATTTATTTAATCATTCATCATGAGCCGTTTTACTAATTGACCTAATTTCATGCAAAATGATCTCATAAGCCATTTTTTTACCGTTATTAAAATTTTAAGTGTCAATGCTTGTTTTGTTTAACTTTAAGCCTTAGAATCAATGACATATCACTTTTATGATTCTATTTCATTGTATCTTGTATTAAAAAATACTTGATTATGAATTTTTGCGGAAATTAACTAAATTTTAAAATCACACAATATGCAATAGTCAATATCTATGTTCTTTAAGAGAATTGTAATATTAACTTTTACATTTTTAAGTAAAGTTCCTATTAAGCTGATAATTCATAGTTCTCTGCTAAAAGTGTTAGAAAGTCACTGTTATCTCGCATTGCAAAAAAAATGATGCCCCTTGCATACATAGTATACATCGATTTGCATACTGTGATACAAATAATCAAGAAAACACAATCACAACAAATGCACAAAAAATTGATAACTCACTAAAAGATGTTACATATATTTTTTTTGTCATGCGGATTTTTGAATATCAGTAACAATATATGTAAGGTAACCCTGACACACTTGTTCCCACAATCATTAGTATGTGCATAGAAGTATTAGATGATATTTAAATGTATTGTTGTTCATAAACAACCAGCATTTCAGATACTTTGGTGAAAACTGCATATAACGAAATTTATAATTCGATATTTTTTTTTTTTGAATTCATCACATAAAAAAATTAATTGCAAAAAATTACAAAACATTTAAAGCAACATCAAAATAGATAAAGAATAGCTGTGATATTGTTTATATTTGATTCGTAAGATTAAAATTGCTCAGTCTAACTAGTGTTTAAAATATTTTTTCTAAGGAAGTATAGACTGAAAAAAGTGTTTACACCGGAATCAAATATAATCATTTTTTTATGAAGGCAGCACTAACAATAAAAATGAATTCCAAATTTGGTTAAGAAATAAGATGAGTTTATGTGTTTTGAATAATTGTCTTAAATTATTGAAAATTTTATGTACAACAGGAAGTATTTGATTATAAGTACAGACATTCAAAAGCAGTTCAATATTTCATTGCTAAAATAATAGTTAGTACAATCTGTATTTCGCAATGAATTCTTTGTACTATTATTTACAAAAAATTCAGAGAGCAGTATAGTAGGTAATTAATTATATAGTTTTTTGGTTTAACCAAATTGATTCATTATAAAATTACCGAGATTTATGGAACACGTATACAGATATTGTTGTCATTCACAAACCACACATAATTTATAGATAAATATTAAAAATTTATCTTAATAAATCTGCTCTATCTTACGTATTATCTAACAGGCATCATTTAGTTATGTATTTGTACATAATGTGATTAACTCTATCAATATCTTCTACATATAATGTAATTGATTGACTCAATAAATAAAACGGTTCTATGATAATTTATTATGTCCATGTAGTAGTTTTTGAAAATGTGAAATCTTGAAAAGACATAAAAAAAAATCACAGTATTAAGCTGTAAAATATGAACACATTTAAATTAATTTCAAAATCTGTTACAATGCCCATGACATTTTAGTGAATTCTCATAATTACTGATTTCCATTAATGATTATTGTTATTTGAGTTTTCAGTTAAATATAAATATTTGCTTAAAGTTAATCACAAATATACATGGTATATATAGATTTCAATTTATATTATTATTTTAAAATAAACAATAAAACTCTAAGAAAGCGCAATCGTGACAAATGCGCCATCCTAAACGCTATCGTTCCCCCCTTCCTTTTTACCCCAGAAGTTGTCGAATCTTGTTCGCGCCTTTTCCAAAACTTCAGCAGCGACAGACGCTGGATTACCTTGCGATATGACAGATGTGTCCACGCCACCGTGGCTTTTTTGCGTCGCCTCTAGTGGCTTGAAATTATCAGGTGACTTAGCCATCAGGTCAGCCATCTCAAAAGATGGCTCTTCAAGGCACGTCTTATCTCCGGGCACCCTCGCTTCGGCGGTCACCGGAGAAGGGTGAGTGTCTGAGCTGGAGGAAGTCCCTCCATTTACGACAGGCTTCGTAACATCCAGCACTTTCATTTCATCAATAGGAGTTAGGTTAGGGGGGCTAGTGGGCGTTTTGGCGTATTTTAGATTCGTCACGCAAGGCTTCTGCGATATCTCAACTGATTTAGGCGCGTCTTGCTTTGGCGGATGGTAATTGGACGGGCCCTGGTGCACAGGCGCTAGTTCTGAAAATGTATCGTGTTCAATGTAACTTTACTGGCCAGTAAAGGGATACAATTCAGCGCTCGATTGACAAATAAAACAAAAGAAATCAATTATATTGGATAAAATTATAACTGGGGTACATAAATCAATAAACGAAAGACAGAGACGGTCCATGCGAACTATTTTTGATGAGCTCTATAAAGTTATTAATTTACATTGAAAAAGTAACACCCTATAAGAGGGAGGAGACTTTTTGTACTAAGGGGAAGGGGGACTTTTCTTATAATAATTACTGTAATCTAGAAATGCTGAACGTTTATGGATGGGGCACAAAGCAACACACTGAAGTGTTATATTCAAATGATTAATTTAATCAAATAAAAATGTTTTCACACATCATAATTTGATGAATAGAATGAAATAGGCATAAAAAACACTAATTCGTTATTGCAATTGTCTTTGCGGGCCTTTTAATATCAAAAATATTTAAATAACTCATATTCAACTTTGATATAATATTGAAATGAAATAATATATTGTAATTTATGGAATTAATTTTAATTACTACACATACTTGTAGATTTCAGCAAGAAATAATTTGCAAAAGCATACATAAAAGAAGTCATAGTGGAAATGAGAAAATTTTTAATAAAGCATTCAGTCAAAGCAATATTTCAATATCATGATAATACATACAAAAGAATCTTATGTGTCCATTCATTTATTTAAATATTAACAGTTGGGAAGTGTGCTGATATGAGTCAAGTTTTTTTATGTGTTAACTCTTTCATTTTGAATGATTTTAAGGCCTTGACTTTATACGAGCAAGCAAAAGGGGCATGACATAATATTTTGGTAAAAGCAAATACTATTTGACATAATATATACCCAAAGGACGTAGATTGTACAATGTCATGTGTTTTCTCTTATAACACAGTAGTATTATGATGTTAACCCTTTAGATCATATTAAGCTGACATTTACCATGGTATGTGTGGTAATGAAATGATTGCCCCTTTTGCATGCAGTGTGTAAAAAAATTGTGCATTAATATTCTTAAAATTTATTTACCATGATTATTTAGAACACATTTATTTTTTTCAATGCTAGTTATTTTACTAAGATTATTTTATTTAAAAATTCAGTTTGATTATCTAGCAAAACAAATAGCATATCTAACATATAAAAGCGGGCTGTTTTTCTTGAAACACAACAATAAGCAAGTTTTACTATGCAATCTCTAAGGCACCACAAGCAAAATCAATTGACTACAAAAATAGCAGAACCATACCACCGACATCAAATAAATGATCATAAGCAACCAATAGGCAGTATCTTGTATAAATTTTATCATATTGGCTATAAATTGATATCACATATATTAAGGGACTTGAGAATTAAATGTTTTTTAATTTATTTTGTGGGGGCAGTATATTTGAGAAGATGGTGATCAAAAAGGTGTTATTTTTTAATTCATTTAATTTGGTCTAAAGAACATAATTCATTTACTGATAGCATCTAACTTTAATGTTATGAAATCAAAAACAGTTCAAATTTGTCATTCATGTAATATTTACTTCATTAGATATTGGTTTTGAGCACTAGCTTCTCAATTGGAATTAAATCAATTTAATGACTAATCAATGCATCTACTAGCCCGTGAACTTTACAAAGGTAAAAAAAAGTAAATAAAATTACAAATAATGATAAAGGAATAAAAATGAAGAAAGTAAAAGTCCCCGCTTTTGATATTTGTGGTGGCAAAATGGTGTAAGTGTGTTATACGATAGCATGAAAAAAATCCCCGCATAATTCAAACAAACAAAGGCTGCCCCGGCTGCATTTTTGGTTCTGTTTCACATTGCAATAATCCAAGCTTCTCGGCACTCGTCGGTACGCTTTGCCCCGCCGAGCCGCGAGTTACGATGCCGCCGCAGTGCGTCTATGCGGTGGTGACGCTCGCATTGTTAACTGCGGCCATGTCAGCGGATGGCATACCTTGGTGGGGCGACGGCTTTGCGACCGAGATAGAATCCCCTTGGTCGAGCGTGGCCGAGATGGAGGCCGAATGGTCGTCTCCGCCCCATGCACCCTTGAAGTCGGAGCCCGGGCGCTTAATCAAATCATCTGGAATATTTCGACGGCGAGATTTTTCAAAATGCATTTAAAAAGCTTTATATTTTCATTATCAACGTTGACGACTGAAAATTATTAAATATTTATTAAATGATACTCAAATTATGATAGTTCAAAATAATTTATTATTATTACAGCGAAATGAAAAATAAAATCAACTTTTTCAAGAGCTTTTATATTAAGAAGTTAACAATAGATTATCAAAATATTTTCATTTAAAAAAATGAATCAAATAAAATATATGAAATGGCAAATAAAATTATTTTTTTAAAGAAAAAATAAGCAAAATTTGAAATGATTAAAAAGTGATGTCAATTAACTCTATTATGTGCATGAAAAATTGTGTTGAATTCTTCGATTTAAAAGAATCATGACATAGTTTTATATCACTGTATAGTTTTGTAAAAGAAAATAGAACAAAATGTTTCATGGTGGCCAATTGTGATTAAAAAACGTGCAAATTTTAAAACAAAATTTTACTGTGCCAATTATTAATTAATGATAATGGTGCCATCATATTTTGGCAACCATCAACGAACCCTTACCGCTTTTCACATTTTGTGTGACTGTGAAAGTTTTGCCGGTGTCCAATGGGACTGTCCAGTTGACTGGATCCGGCGACCGCATGTTCATTTGCTCCGGTGACTTGACCCGTGTAGGTTCCGGTGGTGATTTCACCACCGGAGTATCATCCAATAGTCGATGCTCCCTGAATGCAGAGCCAGAACGGAGCGGTATCGCATCATCATCTGGGGAGGGAGTGAATGTAAAGCTAAGTATTACAGATATCATCAATGATAACCCAAAAATACCCTTGAACTATTTGTTATTGATATTACAAGCTGCATACTATACACTTAAGTAGCATGATTAAATATCACAATGTTAGAAATACGTTATTAATCCATTTTTCAAAAGATAATCTATCCCGATCAAAGTAGTAAATATGCCTGGAATAACCAGCGATCAGGTTCACACTAAGTAATACGGTCACTAAGATCCATTGTAATCTTGTTCATCTTTAATGACAAAAACATTGTAACACCTTCATATGTCTCAGAATCATATGAAGATTTCATAATCTGGTAATATTTATCAGTGTATGTATAATTTCTTTGTACAAAACTGGCATTTTGTTCAACCACATTTACCGCCTCAGTAGATCACCTTATACATACAACACTTTATATACCCAGTAAATGATTATTTTCATTACGCTAGTGTATTTTTATCTATTTATACACTTCTATAAAAGAATTTGTGTAAAATTACATTTAAAAAATACATGTACATCAAAATTGTTCCATAATGACTTTAAGCAGATCTTTATTTACTTGAAAATGGGAAATACTACTTTTAAAAACAAGTATGAAAGTTATTAGATGAAATACTGAATGTTCAATATTATGCAGGAGTGGGCACTTTTTGCATGCTGTCTTTAAAAAAGAATAATATTGAATAATTCATATCTTCATATATTTGCGTACAATGCTCACATTGACCATGCGAGTATATCATATGTGCAGCGTCAAATAATAGTGTTATTTTTTTTGCTTTGCTCCTTGGTATTAGTGATTTCAACAAAACTTAATGCAATTAAATGGCCATGGACATAATGATAGTGGAAAATGTTATATAATCTCTGACCGCCTATTGATTATGGAATAAATTCTGAAGAATTATCAGCTTTATTTTCATTTTTTTCATAAAAGTAAAATTTATGTTACATATAGTAAAACATTTCAAATAAAAACATTCATTTTTAAAAGAAAGATTATATCAATTTAACAAAACGTCATGGTACCCAAATCAATTTTGCCGTTTGTTGCTGCAGAATTTCGGAATTGTTGATTTACATCGATTTTCATACAAAATATCACATAAGACACATACTTCAGCAATTGCAGATTTGGCTGTATTTATCTAATGCACATTAAACCTTTAATATTTTTTTTGTATAAATGATAAATTATAATTTGATTCTTGTTTGCTGTCACATATTAAAATAAAATAAATTGTGATAATATTTGCATCTTACCTGTTCATTGATACTGTCATACGAATATCTTTCATGGAAGAAATGAATCTTTTGACCAACTTATCTGATGACTAATGATCTGCAGTCAAATGAATTACCTTCCCTGAAATGTTGCCCGGAAAACCATGCAGTCATTCAAAACTCTAGATACAGACCAAATTAAATGAATATAATAAATATTGATAGTAACATGTCCACAAAATCTTTTAACAGATGAATTTATTGTGGTTAATTAACCACTCATAGGAAATCAAACAATTGTATGATTTCCTGGACAACCTCCTAAATAATAATGGCTCAAATGTTTGATATCTAATAATATAGGTTTAAGAAATCTTTAGCCAAAGAAGTAGAAATAACTGTGATATTTATTATGCAGTGAGTAACATCAAGCAAAATGTGAGAACTTACCTTGTCTAGTTGTGTATATTTAGAAGACTTCACGATCCTTTCTGTTTATATATTTCTATATAATATATTTTACTGGTAATACAAAGAATATAAACTAGATTTTATGCAAAATAGCAACAAAAATATCAATCACAAAAAACTATGTTGACAGTTAAATGATTTATAGTATATTTATTTTAAAATATAATAGCTACTTTTGTTGAGAAACTTTGAATTCAAGAATGTTGTATAAAATATCTGGGTAATTTTTTATCTAGTCTATGTTTATATTCTTTGATGTAAATGTAACCGAAAAACCTCAATCCTCGACATGTGAGAAATGATGATATTAGCTAATGACTATTTAATATTAATTTTAAAGTCTGAATCTATTGCAAGTTTTTTGTTCATAAGTTGAAGTGTATGTGCTAAACACGTTTACTTTAAAATATGTGTGCTGAACCCTCAATTGCAAACATAGATTTGACTATTATCACATTCCTAAGATATTCATGACTTTATCCAGAAATCATAAGTTGTCTGATATATTTAACTTACAAAACAAAGTAAGTTTCAAACTTTTCTGGGCTTAATGTTCATATGAACTAGAAGAATGTGTTAAGAGACAAACCTTTCAAATGCAGTTGATAATTTAGCAATATGAAAGGATGACACTTTTTGCGTGAGTATCCTTATCAATTGCAATTATTTTGCTCAAATTTTTGTGAAATATTCAGTAAGTTTTGTGCTGATTATTGTGCTAATGCTTCAACTGTCACACAGTGAATTACATTATTATTGAAAAGTTTGAACACTTGCATTTTATTTTATTTTTATTTAAAAAAATCAATACATACTATCTTCTGTTGGCAAAAAAGAATGAAAATAAAGACATTAAATATACATAAATTAAATACAGACCTAAATTTGATTTTGACTATGATAAAAAAAAACTAGTTAGAAAATTTTCTACTTTAATGGCAGTACTACAATATTTCATTAAAACCCTCTGTGGACAAAATTTGAATATGGTCGATGTTGTAAACAGGGCCATTCAAACCTGAATCAACTAATTTTCTATTAAATAATAAACTTTTTATCTCAAGACATTCATTAGCGAATAAACTAATGTGATGATATTATACTAATTTTGACTTGTTTATCTTCATTAGTGAAGTGGTCTGTATATCAACCACCATACATAATTGACCCATATGTATTATGGCTTTTTTTAGTCAATTTGAAAGCCAATTATTATTTATGAATAGAAAAATTTATAGTGATACTAAATCAAGTGGTCCATATATCAACAAAATTTTAACACTATTCTACAAAGAGCATATAGTGACTCCAATTTCTTGGGTAGGAGAATTTTTCACTTTTAATTTATCTAATATTCTAACGTGCTCTCACAATTTTTATGCATTAGCATCTATTATATTTAGCTATAAAACTATAATATATATTTTAGTTTGCATTTAAGCATAATCTTGCTTCAAGCATTCAGTCGTCTTTTTCAACAATATAAAATACATTCTTATATTCATGATTCCACAATCTCAATTTTTCATCATTAATCTTCATTACCACATAATCTATTCTACAACAAACAGTTTATCTTTTATATGCTTTTAGTCACGTGTCTTCTAAGCTCAATTTTTGGTTTTTTACATTTAAACAGTCAATATGAAACTGAATTTATTGATATATATTAATGAAGTACAATTATGACGCGAATGTTGCTTATTTATACAATAATATGTAAGAATAACATTATAACAGACTACTTGAAATCATTATATCGTAGCAAAAAATAAATATTCACTGTAAAAATTTATCTTTACATAATATATCAAAGTTCTCTGTACTTGTTTTTGATCCATCATTTTTCCACTCTAAATCTAGAGCATATGGATCTCTACAATTTAAAGACTTATCTTGACAGACTATTTTTCATGAAGATTTATTGTCAGTCAATCAGTCAACCCATTCGGCATTCAATTCCGCATCTTTAAATTCTATTGGTTTTTAAAAACGTTTCTAAGGTCATAGAATTTGAATATAAAAGCACCAGTGCCAAAGTATGTGTGATTGCTGTCGGTCACCAAGGCGACAATTTTTTTTGATCCTGTCCGAATCTTATTTGATTTAAATTAAATAAAACACATCATACATCATCAAAAGTTAACAGACTATCCTCAAAATAATCACACCATACTCAAGCTCTCACTCTTCGTTCTACATTTTGATGAGTTATATTATCGTTTTGGCCATTATTGACGACAATGCTACGAACCTATTGTGATGCCGACTTTTGGTTTAACATGTTTCCTTTTTGGCGATGCAGACAAAGCGGAATGAAACGACCTTCTTGTCGTAGAAGAAGAAGACGTGAACTGTGTCGCTTCAGTGGGCGAGAACTTAACGTTAGTGTTGAGCGCCAGCCCTGCTTTTGGAACAGACCAAAGTGTGGAAGATGGCAAATCATATATAATGTACAAGCAAGATAGGAGAGAACCCAGAGTTAAATTAAACATTTTAGTAAACTTATTGACATACAAGAACAATAAGATTGGTAAACTTGAAAATGATCTATAGATCACTCAAATAATGTGTTCATAGAATAAGAAGAAAAATCATGTCATTGATAACGCAATATGCAATAGTCTCACTATAATCAGTTGCAAGTATAATATTGTTCAATGTTATTATGTGGAGTTCTAATGGACAAAAAAATGCTTATCATTACAATATTGCTTTACAATGTTCATTAGGCTAAGTAAATAAAAAAAATCTTAACTTTTTCTTGACATTTGTTGAGTAAATATAATACTTAGAAATCATAGCATAAAGCAATTACTTGAAGAAATATTTGTATTGAAATGGTTCATTCTATTAATTCTGGTAATCATGAGCAATGTTCCCTGTAAGACGGAAGGGTCTCTGAGTGAAAAACCAAAAGTCTGAGCATATAGTTACCATCATTGCACCAGCCGACGGCGGTAGGAATTTATTCCAAAACTGTATGCTTGCCTACAATCGGTACGTGGGACTTTCGAAATGCCGCAAAATTTCACAGCTTAGAGGGAACAATGAATGAGTTGTCTTAAATGATATCATTAAATATTTAATTGTACATTCAAAATTTCATGTGTACCTGTAGGCACATGACTATTATTATGCATATGAGGTTTATGTTTAAAGTGTCCATAATGTGTTATCAATAAATATGGGAGATATGGAATATGAAATTTTTTCCTTATATTCGCTTCCTCCTGATTATGAATTGATTTAAAATAATGAAAGTATGCCATATTAAAACATGTACTGTTGTATGTCAACAAGTTTTTACTAAGAGAACAGCAAAAGCTAGGAATATTTAAAGATAAGAGAAGAGTATAGACATCTACAGGTAATATTCGATACAAGGGAGTCAGGTTTTAAGAAATATATTCGGTCAGGATAAAAAAAGTTAATTGTTTTCTAAAAAGTTTAAATGACAGTTTGAGTTGATGCTTTTATCCAAAGTCAGTGCCTCAAATAAATGATGAATGAATATGGCATCAAATGATTTTTTTCTTTATAAATATTTTCGTTTTAATTATGAGTGTCTCAAAATGTTAAATCAAATTAAAAATAATGAGTATACATTATCAAAATATTCTAAATATAATATGTAACCAAGTAAGAAATTCATCACTTAAGACGATTTAATGAAATATTTTGTGGATGGTATGACATGATTTATTAAAATATGTTATTAATGATGTTACCTACTTTTGTAATTGCATTTTATTAGGGACCAATTTTGCTGGAGTGTCATTAGTATCTTTCAGTTATTTATTACAATGTAATTTTTGGAATTTGAGTTTGCGAATCATTAGAATTGAAATTGTAAAAATACCAATAATGGATGCCATATTGTATCAAAAAATTCTGTAGAATATGTATAATCAACTAGAAAAGTAATAATAGCAAAATACTTTCCTTTATATTAATTATTACCATACTTAAACCAAACCTTTCATGATCTTTTGATTTATTTAAAGATAGAGTAAGATTTCAACTTAGCTTTTGATAGTGGTTTGAATAAGAGCATTGCTTATAACTGTTTACAGTATTATTAAACTACAAACCAGTCATTTTAACATTGAGAAAACATCACTGATATTAATTAAATTTCAGTTTAATAAAAAAAAGTATCAGTGAAATTATAAATGCAAGGTGAAATATGAGCACAAGCGATTAGTAATGATACAAACAAAATGCAATCTTAAAAAATGTCTGCTGTGCAATAGCTTTCATGTATTATATTTAGCTTAAGTGTGATAGTGTAATAAAATAAATTTATTGCTTTTGCAATGCTGCTTAAAACTAGAATGATGCTTAGTAATGACTGAAGATTTACCGATGGCTAAGCCAATGCCTAAATGTGCCTTTTTTTAATTTATGCATGGTTCATATTTGTTAAAAAAACACTAGCCATTTTTATTGGATTATCCGGAGCTCAAAATGAATGAATGGGCAGAAAAAGAATATAAATTTTTGACGATAAATTGCACCAATTTCAATAAATTTGTGAGTTTTGGCCATTGGTTGTTTCAAGTGTTACAAAAAGGTAGACACTATGGGCTCTTATCTATTGGATATAATTTGACCATGCTTTTAAAACATAAATTCAAATCATTGTTTTTATTCTGACTAATAGTATATTACTAAAAGTGAAAATTTTATAGAACCTCTATGTTAATTGTTAAGCCGGTTACATTTTGATGAGATTGCATATTGATCAACAGGATGAGGAAATAAATGATTGATGAAATGATAAAAAAATTGTTTGAATTTTGAATATGTTTTATTTCCCCACAACACCAAAGTGCTGCCAAATATGCCAATTCATTTTTTTTTTGTTAATAATATAAAAAGCCAATAATATATTTTCAATAATACATTAAAGTTAAATTTTTCACTACAAATTTGCCCAAAAATTGGTTTTAAGCATCAAAATTGTGGGATGACATTTTTGCTCACATTTATAAATATTTAAAAACTTCATTTGGACCTTTTGAAGAGGTTTTATATGTATAAAAATGAGTATTATTAGTATAAATAGTGGTTAGTATTAGATTTGCAAGCCCAAAGCCTGAATACAAAAATAAGCATTATTAATACTAAAAATACAGACCAATATTTACCTTATGATCTTTAATCCGACAATGGCAGTTTAATTCTAAACGCCTCTCTATACCCGACTATGTATTTAAATGTTGACAAATGACATAGCCTCATTTTCTTATTATAATTAAAGGTTTTGGCACCTATGTTGCTAGTTAAAGTTAGTTTGACTGCAAGTGTGATTAATATTTAGGCTATTTAGGTCACCATCACAAGCTTTGATTTTGACTAACATTGACTAGTTATTTAGCAAAAACGTCCAAAGCTAAATGTGTATCACATTCTGTCTATTCCAAACTCTTGAATATTACCTTCCTGCTTAAGATGTAATCATGATAATTAAAAATGAATCCATTTTCAGGACTCACAAAACCCATGATCAGGATGATCTCAAAAATTTTATGGAAATTCATGCCTGATAATTATGAGCCTCTGATTAAGTAAAGGTTGAATTCCATTATAACGAAACTCCATGGAATACCAATTTTATTTCGTATTACTGAATATAGAAAAGGCATTATTACATATTGTATAAACGTTTGCACGGGGCAACAAAAATATACGTTATACTGGAAATTTTGTTACTTCGGTATCTATCATATAGAGGTTTGACCTGTATAACACACACAAAATATGAATGTGTAGACTTGAGAAAGCTTACTGATCTCATAATGCATCGGAGCAAGCTTTGCGGCCAATATATATTGTGTAAATTCGAACATCAAAAGTTAAACCAACTAACGGGGCTGAGCAGTCGAGCATCGGCCACTATTATTTTATTCCACAATTTGAAATTGAATATTGCTTATAAAAAATAAACAAGCTTACCAATAAGATTTTAAAATTAATTTTTAAGAATGAAGCAATATCTTGAACAACACTTCAACGTTAATATTCAAAATACTAGAGCAAAAACTGTTTCTATTAATATTATCGAAACTCATCGGTGGATTTGGACATAATGAATGTTTTCTCTTAAATAAGTATATTTTTAAAGATTTATCCAGAACAGAACATTACAGCCAGCGTGGACGTGCTGCATCAGCCACGTGTTTGTTTTTGATGGCGCGCTGCATTGCCGTTGACTTTCGCGGTGTAAGGGGGCCTATGGTAATGATGATATTATGAATGTTATATTTTCATGCTAAATAACACATTTATCTATTCCATAATTAGACACACAATAATATTTAATCAATGAGTAAAAAAGATGAAAGAGAAGTTCTAGGTCTGATAAATTAATGATGGAAGTTATCAAAGACAGGTCTTTCTATTATTTTTAATTGATCTGAAAATGAATAATTAGAATTTTATGACCAACGAATGTATGAAATACTTACCTTTATTTTAACCATGAATTGATTTCTGTACTTATATTATTAAATTACTTAGGACACAAATCTTCGGATCTGCCAATCCTGGGTAAACTTTTTTTTATTAATATTTAACCTCATATAACCTTACTTAATACAATATATTCAAGGACTTGTGTCTTTAGTTAAGATTACATGAGGGTGGCCCTTGATATTATGTGGAAACTAAAACATTATTATTTGTATTCAATAGCGAACACCTTACAAATAATTATGTTTCAATACAGACCAAAATAGACACGAATAAATCAAAACTAAAATATGTCCAATAATATTAAAAATAAATCCTGCCATAACGATATCTCTTGAAATCATTAGAAATATTATCATTCATAGTGTTATTCTATCGTTTGCACTGACCGCTAGGCTTGCTGGGCCTCCGCTTGTCCTCCAGGGGGCCATTTCCCATAGGCTGGTGTGGCTTAGGGTCGGCAGATCGAGGTCGACGCTTGGGTGACCTGTATTCGGTTCGAGGACCATAATCTCCACTTGCTGGCTCCACCGAAGAACCACGGCCACCTATAACAAGATTCAATTGCTTTCGTGGACTCGTTCGGGCACTAGAGCGGCCAGCGCTCGCGCTCCCTTTACCTGAAACGTAAATGGATGGCATAATTAATTTGTCTGTTCTGTGAGAGTAAACAAATGTATTTTATTCTTAAATTTTAAGTGTGTCGATATTATATTTATTTTGCAAATAGTTTAAGTTTGATTTAATGACTAATAAAAATAGTTTATTGAAATTTTCTAAAAATTATATTATATAGTAACTTATACCATGTTCGCCCCTAAAGTGGAGCATATGGATCTGCTCAGTGTGAAGAAATCCACTCCGAATGTGAAGTGTATAGATCTCCGTAATGTTAAAACATCTTGACAGATTATATTTCACAAGAATTGCTCAAACCAATCGGCATCTAGTCCTGCATTTTTAGATTATTGAAAATCCGAAATCAAACAATTCTTATGAAAAATAATCTGTCAAAACAACTTCACATTGCAGAGATCCATATACTCCACTTTCGTGGTGGATATCTTCACACATATAGTAACGCCCTACAGTAATCCTTCATTATCGGTATATTTTTTAATTGGACTCATAAGAATATTAAAAAAAT
>JAGVSQ010003015.1:0-22839 GCA_022683975.1 Rhyacophila evoluta | reverse complement strand
ATATCTCCACATTGTGTAGATCCATATGCTCCAATTTGGGAGCGAACATGGTATATAAAAAAAAAGCAATACTACTACGATAAATTTCAATTATCTTTTTTTTTCTTAATTATCTTCTCGATACAACATTTTCTTCAGTGACTTGTTCAGACCACATTTTTTGCCAGCAAGTATTTAAAGTGGATTTTTATACTACTTAGACTATGAATCTAGTCGAATATGATGAATTGAATATTTTGGCGATGACTCGTTCTAGAAGTATCCAAATCGGACACGTTACTCAATTTTTAAATGATCTTTTTTTTCAAAATCAGTGTTATACAAGAATATGCCAAAATTCATCAACCGTATTATATTGAAACCGTGTAATAAAAGTACCGTTTATACGAAGTCCGAATGTGTATATTAAATAATGTGACTGGAAAAACCCATTATTGGTTTAAGCATATCAAGTTTTATTTGTTGAATTTCTACTGTGTATATTAGTGACTTAAATCAAAATAAAACCAGGAAGAATGATTTTAGGATTTAGTTCATTTATTTACAAATTAAAAAAAAACTGGCAAGTCCTAAAAAAATACATTTATTATAACAATTATGATATTCATAAAATAAAGTTTTGAATGACGAAATGATACTATTGTCTTGGTGGAATCATTGGTCCGTCACTGATCAGGGAGGCATTTAGAATGAAAAAGCGGTTTCCCTTATCTTTATTTTACGACTGGACATCTTTAAAGGGTGGCCCAAATCCTTTAATGGGCTTCTTTTTATAGTCTATCGCAGACCATGCGTGATTCATACATTATCGTACTTTCTTCCATAAATTTTTATGTCTTATCTATCTAAAAGTTCAAATTCCTCTATTCTTTTTCGCTAATAAAATAAATCGATTGAAAAATATTGTGCAAATAATATCCATTTAATGAACTTACCGCTATATCTTGAATGGATAAAAGAAATACATTGGAATATGTTTACTTAGCAATATATTATTTATTTATATTCTTTATTACCTTTGCTGAAAAAGATAATTCAGGTTCATGGTCGACTACATAAACATTCTTTAGGGTCCCAAATTTTATCTTTCATTATATTTATAATTCTTTAACTAAAAATAGTTTTAAACTACTTTTCAATTTCGTTCATCTAGTTATTATGAAAGCTGCTTACAGTTTGATTATTTTTTTTTAAACTACGTTCACTCTGAAAGTGGCGCATATGGATCTACACATTGCAAATATGTCCACTTTGAAAGTAAAGTAAAAGAATCTCCGCAATGTAAGAACATGTCATGAGAGATTATTCTTCGCGAGAATTGGTTGTCAGACGATGCTCAACGCAATGTGCATCCAGTCCCGTATTTTCAGATATTTTGAATCCGGCAGACGTGGGAATCAAACCCGTACTCCTAAGATGTGAGGCTAGTACGCTAACCTCTACGCTATCGGAAAGACATTCAAAAAGCTTAATTTAATAACATGATCTAACCTCATGGGTCCATAGATAATATTTATTAAATAGGTTGAAAAAAAGATTCTGAAAACTTAATATATTATATATCTCATGTAAATAAGCCGTGCTTGCATTTTAAAATTTTAACTGAACTATCTTCAGCACGCGTAGATTGAGTCATATATCGACGGTAGAAAAGAAGAAGGATGTAACTGTGAGAAGAAAATGGACTTCTACAATATACATTATATTTATGTGTATTATGTCCTTTTTTCTTTCTGTAATAGATATGAAAAATCTATTTATCAGAAAAGTCTATTATGAAAAAACTGGTGATACATTTATGTTCTATCTCTAGATATTCTTCATCCAATTATCTAGTTTTGTAATATTTTTTTTCTTAATTTAGAAAAAATAGCTTAAAATTGATTTATTTCATACCGTAAACAGAGAACTACTTTAAATTTGATAAAAGACAAACTTTTTATTATCACAGTATGACTAGTCACCTTTTCGTAGTAGTAAATTCTAGTTCCGGAAATTTTGTTTACCAACGGAAACAGATTGTAAAAATCTCCAAATGGTTTTAGCAGTATTGTATATTTTTTTACATCATGCAGAGACTTTTTCCGATCAAGTAATACACAGTACACCTGTCACGGGCTTGCCTCCTCCAAATGTCCTGTAAATCCTATAAACCACAGAAATATATCAACGACTTGTATTTGAGATAGCCTAAATCCAAATTTATTTTAAATACTAAGTGACATCTTTGAACTAACATGAAGTATTAAAAACCAGCTATACTATGATAGTATTACAATTGGAATTTATTATTGGCCACGTATGATAAGTTAACAGTGTTATAAATACTATATATTCTAATAAAAGTGTATACTGATGTTTTTCTTTTCAAACTTTAACCTCAATTAAAATATTTCCTATTCACTTTTCATAATCATTGATATATTTTTAAAATTAAGAGTTTTTCTTTTTACTTTATTTTAAAATTAGGATTTGATATTTTAGACTGATCAATATGAAGTGAAATTCTTCTTCTTCTTCCATATCTGCTGGCTAAGAAGCGTACGAACACCACGTGCCACTTCGAAAAAATCCCTGTCACCCGCCAGTATTCTTGCGGCCTCCCAGGCCATTCCGTAACTCCACCGAATTCATTCAATGGATAATATTTAGCAGCCTTCCAGGACGTCAACACCCAGTTGGCTTGAAAAATAAGCAGGTCAGGTTCAGATTCTTTTGAGGCATCCGCAATATGTGGCCGAGCCACGTCCAGCACCGCAGCTTCAATTTGTCAGTGATAAATGGCTGCATGGTCCGTTCTCTTATCTTCTCATTTCGAACAAAGTCATACCACCGTATCCCAAGAATCCACCGTAGGAACATGTTCTCAAAGCTTAGAATACGGTTGTTTTAGCCTTTATTAGGTGCCACGTTCCACAATCATAAAAAACATTGACAGAATGCAAGCATTGAACAGACAGCATTTGATTTTTACCTTGTACATCTTGGAGCTCCAGACATTTCGCATAGAATTGAAGGTTGCTCCACCAATCCCAATATAAATAGTGAGCTCATTTTGCCATCTCTCATAATGTGTACTCCTAGTAAAATTACTGAAAAAAAAAAATCTGTAAAACTGTAATCATAAAAAAATGTCGTGTTAAAAATAAACAATTACCGAGATTTTTCGAAACATCGTCCATCCCTCAATAATAATCGATATTAAAAACAAATATAAAAATATTTTAGGAAATAAAAAGGGTATCAATGAAATAAGAAAAGATATGTTACACGATAAAACTAAACGGTGAAAAATAAAAACTATCATCATGAAAGATTTAGTTATATTTAGTTTTAAATATAAATAGAATTATAAGCATTGGAACATTTTCGGAACAGCTCGATCGTTTTAGTCTACACCCTAGATCCCCATTCTCCACAAACCATGCATCCCCAAAATCCCGTAAACCGCGGAAATATATGCCAGCGGAAAGGTAAAAGGTGTTACGGTCCCAGAACACGGGTCACATCGAGTGGAACAAATAAATGTAACGGTTTTTTCGACGCCCTGCAAAGCCTTCGGACATTCCCACGGAATGGCGTCGGCTTCGGTTGAGGCGGTCGCATTATTTCGCACTTCCTGTTTGTATATTTTAATGCGCCACTTTAAATTTGGACGCCGTGGTTCTCGGCTTATTTATCTCTAGTATTCTACAATTGACGACTCACTTTGTTTAATTTATGGTTGCTTTCATATTAGACAATAAAATATATCTTTACGGTGCTTGGGAGATAAACTTATTCGCATTTCTTTACAAACGTTTATATATTGTGCTAATTTTCTGCATGAACAAAAATAAAAAAAATAATCGGACAGAAGAGGATTCTAAGCAATGTTATTATAATTATTAACCTGAAAGGTTTTCTTAATTTAAAAAATATTGAGAATGATGAGACGCGGTGCTGGCCTGTGGATAAGTTCATCAGTTTGTATATTTTCAGTGGTTTATAAGTTATATATTTTAAGCTTCTTGGCCCTTTTCTGAATATTTCATAAACACACTTTATTTTAAATAGTAAAATTGTTTCAATTATGGAAATAAAATTGTAAGTAGAAAATATTGGTAAGTTTATTTAATTTGTTTTATAAAAAGGCGTCCATCATATTCAAGCGCCCTTGTGCGGTGCACAATTAAGACATTAGTATGGCATGGCCCTGGTAAAGCGTACGTAGATACTGGTTTGACAAATGTTTAAAAAAGTATTTTTGTTTCTTCTAATGATAAGGTGATGAGAAATCGCACTTAATCATCTATTATGTTAGTTCATAAGTAAACCGTGACAATTAAAAATCCATTAATCGTGAATATTTTAATGTCTAGTTTAAATGATTTAATTATTATGATTATGGTTTTTCACTAAACGAATATAACGATAAGTGGACACAGTGGTGTAGCCAACAAACACAATAAGTTTTTATTATATTAAACACATTGTTACTGTATAAAATATATTGATTATATATTGCAAACGACAGCAGCATCATAAGTAATTTATAAAAAATGCATTTATAATAATTGATGTTTACATATACGTGCACAAGAAAATATCATACCTAAGAAAAAAATCATTTTATAATTTACACACCGTTTTTGAAGCTCATATTCTTATGAAAGAGAACGGACTTACACAGTTATAAAACATTTTAATGACTATAGAGAAATGAATTAACTAATTACGGTTGTTATTAAATGCATATTCTAGTATACAATAATTGAATTAATACATAGTCTAAAAAATGTAAGTCTCAATTTTTCATCAGTATATCTTTATCCCATTCATACATAATTATGATGTCCAAAAATTAAAAAAAGCTTTACCAATCTATTGGATATGCATATGCATAATAGAAAGGGTTCAAAATTTAAAAAAAATCAAGCTTTGGTTCCGTACATTTTCAGTTTATTTTATTTTGGACTTCCTGTATTTTTTTTTCAGTGCCAAATAAATTTCGAGCGCCACCTTTTTCGCAATATTTATATCAAGCGTTTTAGAATTGACGACTTACATTATTTAATTTATTACCGCTTTTCTATTAAATGGTTAATTACAAGCAAAACCCATTTTTGGCAAATAAACTTAGTAAAACGGAAGTACTTCTAGAATTAATTGGATAGATAACAACAAATTATTTCGCTGTGAGTTACCTATTAAGCAGAATATTGTTTTAATGTATTATTTTAAGAAACAAATTACTAGAAATTTATAGAACTGACATATTAATGTGTTTAAAGTAATCTTTTTAGTTCATTTGTTAGGTAATTAGGTGATTCTACAATTGGTGTCTATGGTCATTTTAAAAGCTACATTTATATCTGTAAAAAAATAGAAAATATACGTGTGCTTTTATCGGTCACAAGAAATTTTCCCAAACAGAGAACGGTAGCGATGTGAATTTTTTACATGCCATTTTAATTGCTATTTCTAGGACAACAGTTTTACTTTCAACTTTTAAAATCATCATTGATAATTAACACAATACTTAAAATAAGGTATACAGAAAAGCATGTAAATAAATTTGTAATAAAAATATGTCTAAAAATAATTTGAATAAAAAATGAGTTTGAATTTATCCCAGACAAAATCGAGTAATATATTAACTAGTATTATATTAATATATATACATCGGTCATTAAAGACACCGTTCGTCTTCAATTTATTTATATGTTTTTAAATAATTTACATAGTTGTCTATAATTCTGTATTTTATTTTTATTTTAGCAATCAAAAAATGTCAAAAGGACGTCACCTTCAATTCTTCAAAATAGCTTTTATTCAATAGTTAGAATGTGTGTAACTAAATACACGTTCTATCAAAAGGATGTAAGCTGAAAATGCCAAATTAGTGTCTAAATTTAGCGTTTAAGTTTGAAAAAAGGACCAGCAAAAATGGCTTCCACCTAATCAATTTTGTTGATTACTTAAATAATTTATTCAATTAATATCATATGGAGTAAATGAAATACCAATTTTAGTATTGATGCACTTCAACGTTATGTTTATATAATGTTTTGAATTTTGTCAAAATCGTCGAATAAATATTTTTTTTGCCCCTTGTAAAATTTTTTCTCAGTGGGCTACTTCCTTTTTCTTTTCCACAGACAATATAGACTGTTTCAAGCGGTGGTATTTTTACTGATAATAACGTTATTTTTTCACGATAGTTGATGTTTTAGAGATACTGAAATATGATCAAATTTGTATCATACTAACTATACCCGGCCACGTGTTGCTGTGGCTCAGTCTAATTAAAAATAATGGCGCTGTTTAAAAAAAAAAGTATGTATTTTCCTGTTACATGTGTAAAATATTTATAATAATAGGTACACACAAACACGTGCGTATTCAAATGCAACGTTGTGTCAAAATTTCAAATGAATCGGTGGATAACTTTCGGAGATTTAAGATTTTGAACTAACGAAGATTTATATTTTAATTGATATAGATTGTTTATAAGTCCAAGTATATTATTATATATTGTTAAAATATGAAATAAAATGTTTTCTTTAGTCGGAAAATTCTTGCTATAAACTGTAAAAAAATATTTATGAATTGAGCTTTTTGTTTTCAAAATTCACCCTTTTTAATCAAATAAGTTCCCGAAATGATATAATGTAGAAATAATATTGGGTGTGCTGAATAATAAAAGTCAATTATTTGGTCTCAGTATTTTATTTTCATACAATTACGGATCTTCGAGGGTTTTTTTGCTACCGATTCCGATCCGAAAGTGGAGCATATAAATAACATATACAATTTGCAACGATTGATAATCTGCATAAATTGATAGATAATTTTTCACCAAAATCAATCCTTATTTTTATTAATTGGTGTAATATAACAGCTTTAATTAAAAAAAAAAGGATTTGAATCATGTCGCTTAGTTAGCGGGATAATATCTATATAATTGTATATTACATATTCTATCACTTAGCAGTAGTAAAAATATATACATTAATAATTTTAATATATTTGTCTCTCCAGTAGCGTAGTTGGTAGCATGCACGCCTACCAATCCGGGAAATGCGAGTTCAATTCGCCATCTATCGAATTTAAAAAATATATAAATCCAGGACTGGATGCCCATTGGGTTAAGCAATTGTACGATACAAAATTCGTAAAAATAATCTTTCGAGACGTCTTTAAATTGTGGAGATCCATATACTCCACTTACGGAGTAGATATCGTCACACTGTGTAGATCTATATGCTCCACTTTGGGAGCATGGTATATATATTCACATATAAAGTGTTTCTGTCTGTCACAAAAACTTCTCCTAAACGGCAAAAAGTAGCGATATGAAATTTTTACATGTCATTACGGTTGCAATATCTAATTTAACGCCATTACTTTAAATTTTAAAATCATCATGTACGAGTATGGTCAAAAGTTTTACTTACCATGTCTTCACTGAAAGTAGAGCGTATAGATTTACACAGCGTGAAGATATGCGCTCCGTAATAGCAATATATGGATCTCCACGATGTGAAGACGTGTCCTGACAGCTCATTTTTAACGAGCATCAACTTCTGAGTTTTTTGATTTTTCAATATCCAGCAAACTTAGAAAAAGTGAAGGTTCTGTAAATTGTTTATTTCAATAGTCTATTACTATATGACATATTTTTCAAAGGACTCATATACGCTTTGAGAGGCCTTGAACCCCTTCTGAATATTGCCATTGTATGAATTATCAAAACACAGGACCCTCGTTGTAATGAAGAGGTTCGGATAACAGTGTAAAGCGTAAACTCAATTGTATATTTGCCAAATGTTCAGACGTGCGATTTCAGTGTACACCATTTTAATTAACTTAATCAAAACAATACTTGTATCACTACAAAGGTTCCTTGAATTAAAATTCCAACTGCAATGCAATAGGAAACGTGTGACTTTTGCGAAATATATTATTTAGCGATTCAGATCGCTCTGAGATGACGTTTATGGGAAAACAGATGTATCGTCTGGATAAACTTATCATCAATTGTAATTCTAAAATTAATTAAGTTTAAAAATTAATATTGTGGTAGTGCAGTTTTGTTAAATTCGGTAAGTATTTGGTAAGTGAATAAAACCAATTAATTAGAAAATTAATAATAAAACAAATATATGGACTAAAATATGTCTCCCTGATAGCTGAGAGGTTAGCCTGCATGCTTTGTATCCGAAGAGTGCAAATTTGACCCCCAAATCTGCTGAATGAAAAAAAAATCTTAAAATGCAGGACTGTGTACTCGATGGCAGTAATTTTTGTGATAAATAGCTTGAAAAGACATGTCTTCCCTATGGCCAATTCTTCGGGTGGATATCTTCACACCATGTAAATCTATAATATTCCACTTTTGAAGAGGACACAACACAAAAAAAATCAATAACTTCCGTAAATTTTTGTGCTCCAGGTCGAGATGTTGGCTAGCGCACTTTGAATGATACAACCAGATGGTTGGAATCTTGAATCTCTCAACTGTAGGATTTAAAAAAAATATTAAGACTAATGGTATTTTTTTAAATGAATAGTTAGTCAACTGCTCAACCCATTATGTTAATTAGATTATTGTGTCCAGTCCTGCATCTTTCGTTTTTATATTATTATTGGATACTTATGTCTATAATAATACTATTTATTAAGGCTAAAATCAAATTGATATTCTCTATTTTGTTAAATTGTCCACTTCGAAAATGAAGCATATGCATTTTAATAGTCCGTTCCAAAAATGGAAAAAGTTAAACTAAAATAAAATACCGGTTTATCATTTATAAGTTACCATTTAAAGCAACAAATATCTTTAATTGTATGAATAAAATTGATGACCGTTTATTTTTTATTGATGATAAGTAGTGAGTTGTGATAATGTTTTTACCAACAGTAAATTGACGTAAAGAATCTGATGTATATAAATTTACTCTGATTTGAACATGAGAAACGAATTTTTTCCTTTCCACTGTTGACATCAAACCTTTATATATTATATAATAAGAATATTGGAATCATTATGTGTATAAATAAATATAATAAAATATTCTCTTCATATGATTTCGATCATTAAAAAAATGTTGGTCTCCTCGGTAGCGTAGTTGGTAGCGTGCGCGCCTAGCGATCCGGAGAATACGGATTTGATAAATATGATTAAAGTGAATTAAAATCACTAAGTCAATAAACTTTGTTATATTTTAAATATACATATATATTATTTACTAATTATATTTTGATGTACTATAGTATACAGTTCTCAATGTATAAGATCGGTTGAAAAGTGATATTCGTTGAACATGGTTCTAACGATGGTAACAGAATTAGTTACTACAATCTGATACTAGACGGACTGTAATATTATAGATACTACTATTTGGATATATGTAGTATGTTATATACTAAAACAGAGTGTATTTAATTAATACAAATTTAGAAGTCACCGATGAAAATGCATACGAACAAAAACACATACATATGGCAACACGGCCGTTATAATTAAATAGAAACTACATTCGGTATGCGGCGATATGCCTCGCCAATTGTTGTTTCATACTCCTTGGACCCAAGCTACAATATTCCCGCTCAATATTTGTTACAGTGTATTCAATTATATCAGTGGCGTGCTAAAATTTAGAGCAAAATTTATTAATATGAATTTGATGTTAAAAATAATAAAAATATTATAAACCTATAAGAGATGTATAAATGAAACAAATAGTATTAATACTGTATGGTATATAGTATCTCCCCGGTAGCCAAGAACTTCTCCCATTCCGGAAGTACGGGTTCGATTCCAATACCTACTAGGCTTTAATTTTTATAAATGTAGGGCTGGATGCCCATTGGGCTAAATAATATTTGACTGAATACATCAATTTTATTGGTTTTTCTTAAATAACCTTTTAAATTAATAGCAGCTCGGGTAAATAAAGCACTATTTTAGGTATTAATGCACTTTAAGGTTGTATTTATGTAATATTTGATTATGGCCCAAAATCATGAAATGTTTTTTTTTTTGCCTTCTGTAAAATTTGTTCTGTGTGAGTTAGATTATTTTGCCTTTGTACGGTGGATAGTATTTTTTTTATACCATTTTCGCTCCTAAATTGGAGCATATGTATCAACACAGTGTGAAGATGTCCACTCCGAGAGTGGAGTATATGGACATCCGGATTGTGAAGACATATTGACAGATAATTTTTCACGAGAATTGTTTGTCAGACAATTGCTCAACCCAAAGGACATCCAAGACCTGCATTTTCAGATTTAAAAAATCCAGCAGATGAGGATTTGAACTCGCATTCCCCGGATTGATAGCCGCGAACGCTACCAACTACGTTAACCGGGGAGACATACATATCTAAATTTAGAATACATTTTATTGATAATTAAATTTCTGTAAAGTACATCCAGTGAATAATGTCATTTTAAATTATAGATTTCACATAGTATAATATTATATTTCCATATATGTGTCGTAATAGGATTGGATACTTATTGGGTTGAGCAATTGTCTGACCAACAATTTTCATGTAAAATAATGTGTTAAGACGTCTTCACATTGCGAAGATCCACATATTCTACTTACTGAGTGGATAATTTCACACTCCACTTTGGGAGCTAATATGGTATTAAAAAATATATATGTATATTTAGAAATTTTTATTTGTTTTAAAAAAATGCTTATTACAATAAATTTAGCTTATAATATTTAATAATAATATTATGTACGCCATACAACGAACTAAATATACCTTCAACGGTCGACCGCAGATCGTGACCAACATTCAATTGACGTTATTAAATGCAGTGTCGTGGTTTGTAAAGATATGACATTAAAAAATAAAAAAATAAAGCTCATTCAAAATTCATTTATGTTTATTATCAAAACTGACTTTGATATTTTTTGTTGCTACATGGGGCATAATAATAAGTAAAAGTGATGCCATACTTAGATGTAATTAAGCAGAAGACGTCCAAGCCACAAATTATCGAAAAGAGTAAAACGTGATTGAAATTTTCAAGATTTTTTTTTAAATTTAGTGTGAACTTTACATTATTAAGACGGTAATATTAAATATAAATACTTACACGGTATATACTACATCATTCCTGATTTTTAGATTATTGAAAAATGTACTACTCACATAAGTTATAGACTTCTATTGTAAGTTAAAGGTCTTAGGGTAATTAAAATTTTGGTCGTTTTGTGCTCAGATTTTTATTGATATTATATCAGTTTTTGCTTGTAAAACCTTAAAAAATATTTAGTGTATTTTGTTTATAAATAAACAAATATATCGATACAATACAATACAGCAATACATAGTGCATTTGTTGAAAAAATATTTGAAAGTGGCATTATAATAATTATTATAACTATTAATATATATATAACAAATTATTATAAATATAAAAAAGTGTAGTAAAAAAAAATCGTCAATAAAAAAGGTTTTATTCAAACTTCGACACCGAAAACATTCAAGCTACATGTACGTTTTATAGATATTATTTGTTGTAAATTTTTAGTATGCGGATTAGAAAAAACATCGATTACTTCTTCTGGGTGTATATTTTTTGATTGTGTGTCTTTGTCATATTAAAAAAATGATGTTTTCAAATCATTATACTATTTTTAACATTTTTTTTAGTAATATATTCCTGTGTATATTTTCGGCATCAATATACCTTTTTCTAAAGTAATACTATATAATATATTTGTTTTCCATATTTAATTTGATAATATATATTTGCATAGATATATATTGCTAACGGATTTTCTTGAATATATTTGTTGAATGAATAGTTATCATTTATTAAACTCACTAATAAAATGGTTTAATTAATTGTATAAGGATTTATTTGGGGAAAAAAGAGAATTATCGAATGATTATGTAATTTTTATTATTAAATTGAAAAGCTTAAAAAAGTGAGTGTAAAAGTTTTTTCATTTTGAGATGAAAATGAAAAAAAAGCATTGATAAATTAATTAAAAGAAAATATTATTGGTAAAAAATACGGTTTTATAATTCTATTAAATTATTCGCTAACCTTATTCATACAAATTTTATGTATGATATGTTTAGTCTAACTATTTCATATAGATAAGATACACAAACAAAATGCAAATAACATGCAAGCTTTTATGTGAATGACTTATGTAAGTTGGGTAAAGTTTGCCCCAAAGTTTCTCTTTGCCGGAAGCTGAAACGTACGCCAAAATATTTGCGTAATAATTTCACTGATTATTTCAGGAACTTCTGAATAATTGCAATTGAAAGTAAATTAAGTTTGCAGTATCAAAATTATTAAGTGATTAATATGTGACTTTTCAATTTTGCGTTGGAATTTGAATTCATAATTTAGAATACAAAAAAGCTTAATCTGTTATTTGAACCAGATTGGATAAAAATACTTACACCTTATACGTAACTAACTTATTTAGAAGGCTAAAAGGGAAGAAATTTGACAGTATGTTATAGGTTCAATAATTTATATACCTGAGAAGCGTACGGATGCAAGTCACAAGATTTGATAAAATAAATTTATGATGACAACTTGTATTTAATGGCTATGCTTATCAGGGATGCAAAGATGAAAGCCGTATCACAAAATATTGAAGAAATATCGAATTGTGTTTTGAAAAACTTGGAGATATATTAATGAATGCGACAAAGAATCCTGGAGGCATCATGTGGTGGCCATATGTTCCGCAAAAGGAGCGGATATAGCAGAAAGAGAGATGTATGCTATATAATGAATTGTATACTGTCGTATAGACCATTATTTACCCAGATAATTTTTTTTTTATCTTCAGATCGATTAAATTTAACGCGAAGAATGCAAAGGTGAAATCTAGGTCGTTAATGTTGCAATTAATATCAATATTTTTTTTTCGTCAAGTTTGCTCTAAAATGGAGAATATGGATAGTGTGAAGAAATCCGCTTCGAGAGTGGAGTGTATAATTCTCCGCAATGTGAAGACATACCTTGAAAAATTATTTTCATGAAAATTTGTTGTGTGATAATTGCTTAACTCAATGGGCACCCAGTGTTGTATTTCCGATTTTTTAAAAAATGCAGCAGTAAGGAGTGTTAATATACTGTGAATAGTTTTAAGCTTAAAAAATCATTACTCTAAAGCGCTTGCCCATACATATAATTAATAATACAATGTTAAAATACTAATAATTTTTTTTCACATTTAATAGTCTATGTAAGTGGATAAAAATACACAAATTATTAATCATATAAATCAGAGAGCCTCAATTTATGATGAAATGCATAATAGATACCTATTGTTAAAAGCAAACAGTTTTATTTTTATTATCTTAACTTAGTAATTATTAGTGTTACATTGTTTTTGTTATTTTGAAAGAAAACTCAATTATTTTAATATGGCATATTTTTTGTTTGTTATAAATAAAATGCACGTTAAATTTTAGTATTTCTTTATACAAAAAGAAACAGAGTCTACGTAATTTTGTGGTTACTTTGTTTTGTATAAATACAACTGGTAAGTTAGCATAGTCTGGACACAGAGTTTCAATTAAGCTCTGTAAATATTTTGAAATTACACACCGAAACAAATCAGATACCTACTACAAATTTATGAGGCATTTTCTGGCCACTACGTTTGTGGAGAATTTTTCCAAGCCACCGTATTGACCAATATTAAATTCTTCGTGCAGCCGCTGGTTATTAGTATTTTTACTATTTGGTATGGAATGGTAGACAAGTAATAAAAAAGAAAAGAAGGAAAAGAAGAGTTTTCAAAGATAAGAATAATAAATAATTAAAAAGGTATTTAAATTAAGAAATTTTATCTTAGCCTTAGGCTAGTTTCATTCAGATCGTCGCTTTAGCCACTGTTATCACTGTTAGTATGTTATATGTTCGCTCACTGCACAGATATAATGTAGCCTGAAGATACCTAAAGGCGAAACCCGGGTCGCTAACAGTGATCTCACATATGGAAGTTTATCAGTTTTAAATAAATAGATTCTTAATATTTGTGAATTGTTTGATAGAATGAATTTTGTTTATTGGTTGTTCTTGATGAAAAAAAAAATCGTCTTATTAAAAAAGTAAGTACCATATGTTTTAAAGGCATATGAAATATTGCAACTATGACATATAGTTTCATTAATTCTTAGATTTTTAATTTTAAATTGATTTATTGGTTAAAAAAACTATTATTTTAAAAATCCAAAAATGCTGGACTTGATGCTTATTGGGTTGAGTAATTGTCTGACCAACAATTCTTGTGAAAAATAATCTATCAAGACGCCTACACATTGCGAAGATCCATAGACTCGTCTTTCGAAGTGGGTCTCTTCACAGTGTGTAGATCCATGTGCTCCATGTTAGGAGGGAACATGGTATTTATATAAAAAAACTGAACACTCATTTTATTAATGTAGTATTGGATTTAAGAGAGTAAAGCATATGTGAACTCAATAAACACGAGCAAACGTTGTAATGGCTTACGCAAAAATTTAAGTAAGAATCATTTTTTTTAGATTTCATATAGATCTATTTAAAATAACATTAAGTTGAAAACTTTTATCATCGACTCCCACAAAATGACTATACATTACAAAAATATGTCAGAGAGTATATTTTTTGTTAATGAAAGAGATTTTTTCGGGTTTTTAGGGAGGGAAAGAGGGGACGCGTGATAAAAAGGAAAACCGCAGACCACTCGCCTCTAATTTTTGGCATGCGGCTGTTTTAAAAAGTTTTTATTGTTCATCTTTATAAAATTTAATTAATTCACGCTGGTTTAATTTGAAAATGGCGTTATTATCAGTCGTTTGCATTATTAGAATGCTTAATAAACACTTAATAAACCATACTTATATTGGTTATATGCACATTATTTTACGCGTATTTTATTTTCAACATTTTCTCTCCTAAAGTGGAGCATATGTATATAGGTATTTTTTTTTTACCTGGCAAGTCCTAGAAAGTTGCTAAATACTGTTCATAGAATATATTTAGGAGAGTTACGGAATGCAGGTATAACCTGGAAGGACGCAAGAGTACTGGCGGGTCCATTTATTGAGCAAATATGGAAGAATAAGAATATAAAAAGGGTTCCTGAAGCTTTGATAGTTCAAAATTCGTTGCGTATAGCTTAATTCCGATAATTTACAATCAAAATAATTTATATGAGTATTCAACGCACTTCAAAATCATTGTCTCAGTGCTCAGTGAAAGTATTAATTTGTAAATACTACTTTAAGTACCGTAAAAACTCGGTGAGTGAATTTAAAAAAAATCTAAAAATATTATATGGGCTGCTGCAATTATTTTCGTTACTTTTAACGCTCTGAAAGTAGGGCATATGAATTCATATAATCTCTCCCGTGCCCATCGGGTTGAATAATCGTTTGACAAACAATTCCTGTGAAAAATAATCTGTCAAAACGTCTTGACATTGCAAAGATCTATCTAATCTTGAGTGGATATCTTCACTCTGTGTAGATCCATATGCTCCACGTTAGGAGTGAACATGGTATTAAAAAAAAGATTAATAAACATGCTTTAATATTTAAAGATTATTAGTAGTTGATGATGATATATAACGATTTTAGGAGCTTAACGACTTCGTAAGAGTTAATTAAGCTCTTCAATATTATTGGTTTCATATAGCTTTAAATGGGTAGGTAGTGCGTGGATGTACCAAATTAGTATACCCTTATTAAATGACACTTACTGAATAACTAATAAGTGACTTTTAAATAGGTAGTCTTCTCGTAACAAACTCAAGTTAAACTGAGTTATGGAATTTGCGTGATTTATTATAGGCAGGTGCTAGGGTGGAAGTGCTTGGAACATTCTAAGAGGTTCACTCTTAGGGTCGAGGGTAGCGCACTAAGGACCCTTACATTCAGTCGGCGGTTATAACTTTAAACTTTTACTGCACCCTGGTTAATGAGAGATTACAAATGTACAATTTGCTAGCCGACGAAATTAAAGCAATTTGAATTTCGAAACTCTATTATTTATAGACCCATGAAACAATGGAAGCTTTAAGTTCTATATGTTTAAAAAATAAGTTTTTTTTAAACTTGTGTTATTTAACGAAAATATCGCCATTAACTGAAAAATACCTTCTATATAGTCGATTTTCCAAAAATAATGTAAATATGACATAGCATAGTTTTTTTTATGCCATTTTTGATCCAAAAGTGGAGTATATGGATCTATATAGTGCGAATATGATATATCTGCTACAAAAGTAGAATATATAGGTCTTTGCAATGCGAAGACATGGTTTGGCAGTATTTTTTAGAACAATTGGTTGACAGACAATAACTCAATCCAATAAGCGTCAAGTCCTGCATTATCGGATTTTTAAAAACACCACAGATGTGAGAATGGAACTCGCACTTTTCAATTGCGAGCTGGATATGCTATCATCTACGCTACCGGATTTTAAGAATGTATCTTGTTGTTTTAATCTTAAATCCATATGTAGTCTTGAATAAATGTATATAATATTTTATTTATTTTGCAAAACATCTACTACAATATTTCAAATTGGAATTGTGACATATTAAGCAGCAAGTTATAAAAAAATATAAATATTCATAGTTTCTCCCTATTTATACCATATGGTCACTAAGTGGCACTTCTATATATCTTTGTTATCTGAAAAGCTAGTATACGTGAATTCTAGCAAATTCATCATGTGGCTAGTCACCAATGATCTTCTAGGATGCTGGAATTCCACCGGTCAGAGAAAAGGCATGCAGAAATTATGTTTTACGAATGCATCCGTAGCACGTGTTTTAACCAGTTATGATATCTCTATATGACTTTTGACATAAAATAACTGTATGTTCTGCTTTTTTATCTACGAATTCTTCACAATGTCAAACGAGTAATTGAATGTCCAAATTAACAGAAAGTAAACAATTCATTGTTTTACAAATTAAGAGTATAATAAATATTGAAGGTACTGTATAGTGAATGAAGTGGAGAGAATTTGAAAAAAAACATTTAAAATGTAAAAGCAAATGCATTTCACTTTTAATTACGTTATTTATAATTCTAATAATTTTATGAATTCATCCAAAATGCAAAAAGTATTTAATAAAATTCAGAATGTTTCATTTGATTATAGTGAACACGCTTTAAATATACGAAAATTCTGAAATTCTTTCCACATTGTTAGAACAAATTATAAGAGAGAGCGTTTTTCAGTCAATTATATATTCGAGGGCTTATTAAAATATGCGAGGCGCTCGAAAGAGGAAAAATATTCAAATAATGTCGCAAACCTTTGCCGTAGTAATTGTGATAGAATGGTTTAATTGAAATTGCTGCAATAGAGACTTACTCTGCTTATAAATTCCTTTAATATTTTTAATAATGAAATCAAAGAATATTTCACAAAAGATAAAAATATAATTTATGAATGTTTTTGTTCTTAAGACAGAAGTTCTAAAATGATTTTTTTTTAATTATATGAAACTTAAACATATATATAATTAATTAAAATTGATTTTAAATTCTAAATTATTTAAAACTGGTAAACTTCCATATGTGTAAGTAAGCAATGAATGACTTTAAGATATTGACTTATATTGTCACGTGCAGCATACCACTGGTTGGTTTCTTCCTTCAGCCATGCTGTTTTAGGCTTTTGCAAAGCTTTAATTGCTGGAACCGACACTTTCGACACTTTAACATTTCTAGATATAAATTTGGGAAAAACTTTATTCTTAATGCAACGATTGTTAAGCGACAATTTTCGACAGACTACACGAAATTTTAAAAGTAATTTAATATTAAGTTCAGTTAATCTTGCTGTACTAGCAACATTTAAATAATTAATATTTTCGACCGATGGTGCTTGATGAAAATCGATTTTAAATTCTAAATTATTTATTACTAAACGTAAGTATTACTGACAAGCTGAAGCTGGCTCAGTCAGATATTGCAGAGGACCCAAGAGAGTTTTAACTTGATCTGCCGTTTCTTCAAGCTGATTGATTTTTGACGTCATGGAAGGCCGTTTAATACTATCTAGAGTATGAATTTGTTTGAGTTACGAAATGCAGGTTACCTACAAAGAACATATTTTAAAAGTGATAAAAAACGTCTACTTAATAATTTAAGGTTAAAGCCAAACTTTTAAATATACTGAACTTAAAGTACGCGAAGTCTAAAACTAGTTCTTTTTAATAATCAGTGTAATATTAATTGTTTAAGTGATTAACAATTAAAAAAGCAGAACTAAATAAAAGCTTATAAAAAAGAATACACATCAAATCGATGTGGTGGAAGTACTTTTTTCTGGCCGCATGTTTTATAGGCTCTCTTTTTTTCAAACTAAAAAACTAAATAATGATAATAATTACGCATTTGCAGCTTACATATTTTTGATTTAACGTGTAATACGTTGTATACATTGTGATTGTTAAAACATCTAAAAATATATATTGTAATATGTGTCATGCTTTATTTTTTAAGCTATTTTCTCTCTGAGCATATGGATCGATATAGTGTGAAGATGTCCACTCCGAAAGTGAAGTATATGGATCTCCGCAATGTGAAGATATACCTTGAAAAAATATTTTTTCACGAGAATTGCTTGTTCCAGTCCTACCTTTTCAGTTTTTTCAGAATTATACCCGCATTCCTCAGATTATTAGGCGGGCACGCTAACCTTCACGCTTCCAAGGACACTCTTTTTAGGATAGAATTTATATACCTTTAATCTTAGAAGTATGTTAATTTCTTTTATAAATTAATATATGAAAATGTATTTAAATGTATATATAAGTAATGTTTTTGTTATTAAAATTTAAGTGCTCTTTTGTTCATACATTATTATTGAAAAAATAAAAAAACGAAACAAAATATATATATTTTTTAAGCCATGTTCGCTCCCAAAGTGGAACATATAGATCTACACCTTGTGAAGATATCCAGTTCGAATATGGAGTATAGGGATCTTCGCAATGTGAAAACGTCTTGATAGATTAAATTTCAAGAGAATTTTTTGTCAAACAATTACTCAACACAATGGACATTCAGGACTGCATTTTCTTAAATCCGATACTCCTGATACAGATGGAGAATTGAGCCCACATTGCCCGGATTGTTATGTGCGTATGCTATCAACTACGCGAACCGGGGAGACTTAAATGTTTATTATGTTTATACGAATGTCTATTCTATGATAGTATTTTTAATTTATCCAACAGATAATGGAAGCATAGAATTAGAGTTTTGCTAGAAAAATAGGAGTATTTAAGCTTAAAAGGAAAAATGACAAAACAAATTGACATAATGGCCCGCTGTAAATTGAGATCAATTTTTGCGTGTTTTTTGCTCGTTTACATCACAAAAAAATATGCACAGAAAGTACGAGAGAATAAATCTGGAAAAAATGAAAAATAATGGCTCATTGCATAGAAATGAAGCATGAATAGTGAAGTAGGCGCTTTAAAACAGCCAACTCTTTAGGAAAAATAAATAAAGCCCGACGATTCGCATATAAATATTACTTATTCCGACGGTTTTTATGAAGAGTTAACATTTTAAAAACGAATTCGCGTTCAGAATGGGCATTGTTTTGCAGAAGGCTTTGGTGGTTGGTTTAACATCGCGCAATTCGCACGTTGTTAATAATTCTATAGCACATTTCTAATATGAAAAATAATCTTTGAATGTACAAGAATTCTGAAATTATATAAAATTAAAAATGAGTATTGTTACAACTAATTCTTTTGGTATCACTTCTTCTCGAAGATTTAATTACATACATCGCAATTAAATTAATTAATTAAATTCCATAGAAAGCAAAAGTTCTTTATTCTTTGTTGTTCATTGATATAAAAAATGCGTGAATAAATACGATATTTATGATAAGTGTAATGCTACCACTGCATGGATTAGATTAGTTTAGGTTAGGTTGAGTTGCACTGGGGCTGCCGAGTAAATTTTTGACAAATCGGCTTAAATATTTAACTATAATTTATACTCTTTCAAACCATTTAGTACTTACTGTGTATTTGCATAATTATTTAAATATGGTTTTATCCAAACGGGGCGAATTAAATGGGCTTAAGAAGTTTGGGACATCACACGGTGAGCGTCATGATTCCTTTACATGATTACTTAATCAAATAAATAACTTTCTACATTTTTATTTTTAAATTCAGCACACTTAAGTGTTGTCTTGTGTTCTGGGAAATTTATCTTGGGTAGCTTTTGGGGAATTTCTAAATAAGATCACTTCTCGATATCAAAGCTCCAGGATATGGCTGGTTGAAATAAGGTGTAAGGACGAGGCACGTAGATATAGGGCACATTCAGTAGTCATATATAATACAAACACTATTTGTATTTCTGTTCTAATTGTTTATAGTAGATTTTTAAACTCTTTTACTTTAATTAATATTTTCGACTGATTGTGCTTGATGGAAATTGATTTTAAATAATTCTTTTACTTTAAATATTCAGTGTAATGGCTTTAGATTATATAAAAGTTATCATTAACAATTTATCTCTAAAAGCGAAAAAATAACAATGTGGATACAATCAATTATGCCTACATGACTGAGTTTGACTGGTCAGATTTAAGAGCTTTGTACGAGATCGATCGCCAAAGCTAATATTTGCAGTGAAGTCCATTAGGTGCAGGAGTGCAGGAGTTTCCAACTACGATGGCTTAATGGCATGACAAACCATGCGTATGGAGCCAGCGTCAGGAATTGGCAGCCCGATAAACGTAACAGAGCCGTCTAGACTGTAGTACGTGATATTGGTTTTAATATACTACATGATTGTCATTTTTATGTTATTTTACACGTTAGAAATTATTTTAATTTTCAGTTCAAGGCATGCGTAAAATACTTAATCTGTAAACTCCACCGATGTTCACAAAACTGATTTTGATGCCATTTTATTTAACCTTTTTAATACATTTTCTATACTGTCAAATATCTAAAATTACCCGCACACGCAAACCAATTACATATATGTACTAATATACATTTTCATCAAAGATTTTTGTTGGTCCTGATCATGTTACACGAATGGAGTTGGCTCTTTTGCGGATTAAGACATCGATTTGGCAAGTAAAGTAAATTAATAAAAACAACCGTGAATACAAGTTAACACATTGTTTATGGTGTGCACAAATTTGTGGGTTTCAGAAACCGTCTGTTGCGGCGGTGTGCACATTTTTGTGCTCGTCGGTGACATTAATTTTTTTTTATAAAAATCACACGTTTGGCTTTATTGATACGTGCTGCATATTTTGAAGTTTCTGTAGAAACTTTAAGCTGATTAATCAATGCGTTCCAATTTCATACATGTGTGTCACGTTTTTTAAAAGACATACCCGTAAACAATGTGTTAATGTAAAAACAGGAAGAAATGAAAAGAAAACTAACTATCAAGAGAATTAAGTAGATTTTATTCTAGAAATTAAAAAAAAAAACAATATAATACTAAACTCACTCTTACTCAGATTGAAGTTATTTATAATACAAGCAAATAAATTATAATCATACACTCAAATGTCGCTTGATATAAAGAGTCGATTTGAAATAATTTGTTAAGACTTGTATTCACGTCACGGATAATCCATATAATTTTGGAGAAGACATCTTTATACTGTGTACTTACACATTGACTGTAGGAAGGAAAAATGACGTAACCCACAGCTTTTTTGAAATATTTACTTTTAAAAATTACAATGTACTTAATACACGCTCTATCAAATAGATGCACGTGTCAAATTAGTATCTAAATTTAAGTTTTACATTTGAAAAAAAATGGTCTGTAGAATTTAGAACCAAGAAAAAGAATTCTACCACAACAATTTAATCAGTTTTTCTTGAATATCTTATTAAATCATTAATATTAGATTGGATAAATAAACCACCAGCCTTAATCTTCATGTAATTCAAGGCTGTCCATTTAATATTTTGACTTTGCCCTAAAATCATTAAGTAAACTTTTGTTGTGCCTTCTGTAAAATTTATCATGTACGGGGCTTTTTTACCATGTTCGCTCCTAAAGTGGAGCATATGGACCTACGCAGTATAAAAATATACACTCCAAGTGGAGTATATGGATCTCCGCAATGTGAAGACGTATTGACAGATTATTTTTCACGGAATCGCTTGTCAGACAATTACTCAACTCAGGGGGCATCCAGTCTTGCATTTAATTTTTTTTTTAAATCCAACAGTTATCCATATAGTTGATTAGTGTAATAATAGATGAGATTTTTCCGTGTAATATTCGCTAAAAGAAATTTAACGTGTATTGATTGACAACGGTTCACGTTGATTAATGCATTTATATAATCCGTGCATGTAAAAAGCATGCGTTCATCACCAGATACAAAATGATTGGCGCTGGGTACTATACACAGCAACGGGGGGAGACTGGGGTAGAATGTGACGTATATTGGACAGAAAGGCTAACGGGTGCCCGACATGAAACCCGTGTAATGAAATTTCAGCCTTCTTTTATGAAAGAATTGGGTCGCGACTGGGATAAGGCCATTTGATAAATTAATCTATGCGTGTATATACTAAACGATTTATCTTTCTGCCATGGTGGGTGTGTTTCATGCTCCAGGCTGATGGGAAATTTTCCACAAAATTTGGATTGTAGCCCGAGTTGTGTGTGATGTTGCATCGTCTTGTTACAACCACATGCGCTACCTAATGTGCCCACCATCCACCCGTCTCTTCCTTACACCTGGTATTAATCAGGCATATCCCGGAGCTCTGATATCAAGAAGCGATCTACTTTATTCGACAGGAATGTCCCGGGAGTAAATATAAA
>JAGVSQ010003014.1:11955-22843 GCA_022683975.1 Rhyacophila evoluta | reverse complement strand
GTCTAAGATTTTTTTATTTTTTTAAAGTTTTTATCGAATTTTGTCGGGAATAATTATTTTCATGGTGTTCTCTATTTCACAATACAGTGGTATTTAATTTAGTCTAGCCGATCAAAAACTTATTTCAATCTAAAATTAAAATATATATACAATCCTTTATAAGATATTCTTTCATTTACTCTTCTGAAGAAAATGAATGCATCATCACACTCGTCCATTGGCGTAGCTACATACTCAGCGTTTTGGAGCAAATAAAATCAATGCGCCTCCTGTAGTTTTTCGTTGTTTTAGCTCTTACGCTAATCAAAAATTTTACTTCGCTCCCCCAATAATATTTTGTGCCTCCCGTGATTCGTGCGCTTAGATCTACTGCTCCAACTGCTCCTTGGTAGCTACGCCACTACACTCATCAGATTGAGGATAATCCGTTCGAAAGATCATCCAACATATGTTTTTATTTGGGATAGCGTGCTAGATGGTAGTTGGTGTAAACTTAAACTCGTGTAGTTAGACTAGTTCAACAAGGAAGAAAAAACTGACATCTGGACGATTCTAGCTCGGGATGCGGGTAAATGAAGAAAATTCTTGAAAGAGGCTCCCACTCGTCAAGCCACTGATAATGATTGATGGTGATTATAGCTATCACTATAATTAAGAGAAAACATATCAGTAAATTAATTGATATGATATACTTACCTACAATCTCGAATTTATCACCATTTTGTAACACAAGAGGTCCACCACTATCGCCTTGGCAAGAATCAGACTTTCCCTTGCCCGCACATAGCTGAAAACAATTCGTAATAAAATATTAAATTTTCATTTATAAAGTATGCCTATTATTAATAACGTCTCATTGAGTAGAATCTTTCAATTTTAACATTCGCCTTACTGTCCCTTTAATTACGAGTGTCCAGTAAAAAATGTTTTAAATTCAATTACGCAAAAAATTTTAAATCAATTATTGTAATTGGTTATAAAAATCATTGTTTCAAATATTAAAATTCAAATCATATAAAAATAAGTGCAAGAAATGCAAAAATAGAATAGAAACAAAAGAGACGACATATCCAGGCGGATATCCTTTATTGACTGATTGAACCGCTTTGAATACTACCTCTCTTTTCTTCCGAGACGTAATAACATCATTCATATGAAAGTTAGACGCTACCTTAATACCCACACTAACTTAATTTGATACACACACATACATGCCGGTCTTAGATTTAATACAAAATAATTATTTCTGTTGATATTGATAAATATTTTTATTTTGCAATGCAATTATTGATCTTTGGGGAATATGATTATAAAGTATGAAGACGTTGCATTCGGTATATTTGGAGAAATATAATAAAATATAAATTATGGTCACTCACTAAAACGTAAGAGGAAGAGTTGATAGCGACGCATTTCATATTAACAAAATAAAACCAATGAATATATTAGTAATTATAATGCTCATAAATCGATTCTGAAAAATAATATTGACGGTTCCTTGATCAATATTAACAGAAATAATTCTTGAGTGTGTATTTTCTTCTTATGCGAGTGTGCATTGGATCCAATTGGTATATATGTATTGAGCAGCGTCGATTAAATGATGCCATTACCTCTCATTCTAAGCGGTTAAATTCAAGTACTCAGTCTATAAATGATATCTGCCTTGGAATGTTATATCTCTGAGTCCGCCGTTACTTTGTCATGTCCTCCACTTATAGTATATCATTTGAGTTCTAATAAATATTTTTTTTTAGATATTTACAATAATTGACCTTTTGATACCAATGTATTTTGAACTGTGCACATGGGGTCCAGCACCGTTGCTTTTAGTGTAAAGCGAGAGTTAAGACAGCCTATATTGACTCTTGGACTTCCCACCGTCAGTTAACAATGTGCCAACTGTGTCTACTACTCAATCTTACATCCGTAGAAACTCATCATTGATTATGTAACGAATTGCTGGACGGCAATCACATCCGTTGCGACTTAGTTTACATGAGGAAAAATGTTCTAACTTTCAAAAATGTTGCGTCATCTCTTACTGCGAATGAGGATGCAGACTCAACACTATTCATCAATATTACAACTCAATCACGTTCTTGTAACATTGTACAGGAATACTCCTGGCACTTTGAGAACATGTATACTTTAGTTCTACTGCAACATACACATGTCGCACAGTGCACAATATAAAGGATGGTGAAGGGAAACAAACATGTATCTTCTTATACAATTATACTCGTTGTATTTAAAATAATAGAATCGCTCGTAATACTGTAAGAGTGTTATATCTTATATCTCACCATATTGGAAGTGATTCTCGACGCTCTGTATTTCATAGCTCTGCATTGCCCGAGAGTCAAGATCGGCACTGTCACTTCTTGGACCAACGCTGGTAACGATCCGCCCTCAGCAGTTCTTCCCCAACCGACGACAATGCCCTCCTTCCCAGCGGGTTCAGACCCTGAAAGATATTAGCCAAAATAGTTCACAAAATAATATTTCGAATATTCTTAATTTATTACTTTTATTTTTCGTCGCATTTTCTTGTAGAATTTTACTCACTACTGTATGCTCCATCCTAAATTATATTCAGCCACTTGCATAAAAGTTTTAAAAAATCCGAACATCTAAGGCTAGATATCTGATGGATTGAGCAATTGATTGATAGTTAAATATCGTGAAACAACTGCCAAAGTAAGTCTTCCCATCTTTCCAATGTGGAGATTCATATGGTTCATTTCTAGCGTGGTTACCTTCACGATATGGATACCCACATGCTCCACTGTTACAATGGTCATGTAAATTGGAAAAAATATGAGATTTAGTTAATTTTATTTAAAAACTATTAGATACGTAACTTATAATGTAGTCGAGACTGTCTCAAAAATTTAACTGCACTTTTTCATCTTAATGATATCCTTCAAAAAGCGACAAAACTATTTCCAAGCAACTAAACCTAAACTATCGAAATATGGCTTCAACTTTCTGGTAGACTTATAAAATACCAATTAATGTATTACTTCTTAATTATTATCAAACATAATCTCACCGGTTTTTGGTAGACATACTGGCTTAATAATCTTGGAGAATTCCACCGGCTTCCTCAATTTCAGCAGCGCGATGTCATGATTGTAGGACTCGGCGTCAAAGTTTCTGTGCCTAATGATGGCAGAGACCGCTCGCATGATGGCTTGACTCTCAGTTGTAACGAACTGGTCATGGTCTCCAAGAATAACGCGGATACGAGACCTCTTCAATCTGAAATAATAATTATTCGATTGAATTAATCCAGTTGTATAACATATAAACCTTACTCGATACTATTCGAGTGTAATAATTACTTAATAATGCGTGCATGATTAATCCACTTAAATTAATAAAAATATTTTTATCTTTGATTTCACCTTTTTTTATTTACAGAAATGAAGCATATAAATCTTCAAAGACATATCTTAACATTTTCCTCCCAAGAATCGGTTTCCAGTTAATAATAAAATGGACACATAGCCCTGGGTCTTTGATTTTTTAAAACCTTTATACAGCTTCAGGGATCGAATCTAAAACTCTATTCACCAAAGCGCACTGGATTATCATTGGACATGACGTACCATTTTAAAAGTACGATATGTTTTTTTTTCAAATTTGAGCGACAATTATGAGAATCCTTTTAAGATATCTATAACTGTAAATATTTACTTTTAAGTAAAATAATATTGTGAGTGTGTTTGCTATTTAGTGATTTTCTAGAATATATTTAAAATTCACAAATATTTGCCATCAATAAACTGTCATACGATCAATGAACTTCTGAATCTCAAATCTAAGCATACATACATAGTATTATGTTAAAATACAATTCAATAAATAATACAGTTATATGTTCCATTGACAATATGAATTAAATAAAATACAATTATCCAAAGATACAAGTGGCGGTAGCCCTCGTAACCATTCCCCGGTAGCATGCGTGCCTAGAAATCCGGGAAATACGGGTTCGATTCCCCATCTGTCGGACTTTAAAAATCCAAAAATGCAGAACTGAATGCCCATTGGGATGAGCAAATTTTCTGACAAACAATTCTCGTGAAAAATAATCTGTCAACACATCATCATATTGCGAAAATTCGTATACTCCACTATCGGAGTGGATATCTTCACACTGTGTAGATGCATATGCTCCACTTTAGAAGAGATGATACATGAAAAAATATTTAAACAAACGGTTCAACCTGTCCTTCTAAAATTCATTTTTTAATATTTCGGTTGACAAGTGTGTACAAATATTATTGGCAAATCACTTAAATTTTAATCCTGTCGAAATTTTATAATACATCTTTAGTTTTGCCAATTAAAAATGTCCTCTAATAAATTCAATACAACACCAGAAATATAATATATTTTATTAAAAAGTATAGAGATACTCGCTGGTATTTAAATAGTATATATAATAATATTTATTGATATATGCTAACCTTCTTACACAATGTGCAGCAGTCAACACGTAGTTTGGTGTCAGCAACGAAGCGCCACAGTGGAACTGTCCATCATACACCAGCCTAGCCACCCAAGGATACCTGTTCACTCCAGTCGGCTGTCCACCCACAATCCTATTCTCTTGATTCGACACTCCGCATTCTGAAATTCGCTTAGTATCATTACAGAGATCCATCAATAATATCATTGATTACAAATTCAATGACGTGTTACATAACGTCTTTTACATCAACAATAATAAAACATCTTTTATGAGCTTAGAGCGGTCTTCAGAACCTTATATGAAGATGAACCATCGTGAAGAAGATGCGCGTGCTTATAGTGGTATTTCGTTAGGCAGATTATGTGCTCGAAGATTAAAGATCTGCTCAGCGACTTTTCTTCAATATGCAAGAGAAAACAGAGTCGGAAGACTAAAACTAAGTTGATGTGTTGATGATGATGTTGAAGTCAATCATCACTGAAAGTAAGACAGTAAAGGGAACTAGGGGTAGACTAATAGAAGTAGAGACGTTTGGTGGTGTCAACCAAAACCCATATTGGGCTGTAGGAATCATGAAAAATATCTTATACGTATAGTTATTTTAGATGATATTTCATGAAATTCGATATCGATAATTTTTTTTTTTAACTTAAATTAAAACAACGAAGAGTTGATGACAACCTGTATGTGTACATCTTTAATCGCGGATTATATTTCATTATTATTTATTATTCTGTATTAATAATATTCTAATACGATATTTAGTACAGTATTTCAAAGACAATTTTTATGTAAAGGGGGCTACAGACGTTCAAGTTTGCATCCACAATTATTTGTGTGCAACCATTATTTTTTTTCCTCAAAACGAAAAATTTACTAATTTTAGGTAATTCTACGTGTATTCGATATTAACCATTAAACCCGCCATCTTCTGACGTAAAATAAAATAGCAAATAAGCCCTTCATTGATATGGGAGGCTTCAATTTCTATTATTGCTTAATATTAACGTGCTCGATTCGACCAAAAAATGCACTGTCGGTTTTTAAAGTTTATATTACAAAACTAAATTAAAATAGTGATACGTACAATTTCACTATTTAAAAACTGTTGGTAATAAAATATTAAGCAATATGAAAATAATAGTAAACTCACTCAACCGATAATTAGTAATTCTAACTAATGTTACAGAGACTCTATGTTTTACTTCATCACTCTCCTTGTGAGGTTTGTGAAATGGAAACAATGAAATAACAGTGTTTATAATATTTTAAATTTTTAACATAATATACTCACCGTACTTTTATAATCTTTCATGCATACTAGCGCAAATTTGCATGAGCATGTGTAGCCTCCTTTACGTAATTTTAAATAAAATAAACAAGTGGTTTTCGGAATACATATAAGGATAAAATAGAATTTAAAATACAACTTAGAATATTGATATTTATAATACTATATAATCAGATAATAATGATTAAATACTCGATTTAATGTAATATGTTGAAAAGAAATTTGAAAAGTTAGAAAGAATGAATGTATTGATGAAATCTGACAAAAGTTCTGTATTGTAGGTAAAATAAGAATAAATTATAATTGGAAAAAATTGTGATGTATTAGGAATAAATATATAATATGGGACGAATTAAATATTGTATTTTTGTCTTGTTTATAAAATAAATCTAATTTTACATAAGTATTTATGAAAAGTACATAATCCATAAAGTAATAATTTGTTAATTTATCAAATGTTTTGTTAAGTTGTTTTTAATATCAAAGTTCTTACAAGCTTTTTAAAGTGCATTGAAAATTAGTGTTTTAAAAATAGTTTAGTATGCTTTGTTATTTTCGAATTATGTATACATATAAAAATAATATTATATTATAATTGTTCATTTATACAACTTGGATACATCATATATTTATATTCATTATAGTATCTACATGTTTTATATAAAATAAATTTAATAAAATACTATCTAAATGTCTGTTTTACTATAAATATAATAAAATAATTATAATTGTGTAGATTATAAAAAAAATGGTGGTCTTTTTAGAGTCGTCCTTCTTTTTTTATACTTTAGTAATTCTATTACCATTATTTCATTGGTCTCTATCACTTTTAATATTATAATTTAACATCAATTTAATTTTAAATTGGTGGCTGCGTTGGAAGTATGGAGATGGGTTAAATGGCAACCAATCGTGGTGAAAATTAATAAATTATTACAGGTATTCCCATCAAATATATCCACACGCTTATATTTGAAGTGGGAATGGCTAAAAAATAAATGGACTAACTTTATCAAACACATTTACAAATCATCTAATTGAAGACTGGCCAGGGTATAAGCTTACCACATGGTTCAAGGTATATTATTTAATACATCATTATTTGAGGAATCTTCTTTGACGATTTTTTCTAGAAAATAATATTTTAGACTTGGTTTGCTCGTGTGTAAATATATTTTAAATACTATTTCAACAGCCATTCACATTTTGAAAAAAGTATCACACAAAAACTCTAGGCGTCAAAATTATAATAATATTCAATGACAATTTTAGCTTTTTACGATACTTCTGTTGATTTATTTACAATACCTATAGCGGTTATCAATTTTGAAAAGCTTAAAACTATATTAGTGTAGTTAATTGACCAACCTGTCCCTTCCCCTTTCACCTGTGCTTCTTCCGTTTCCTCCCGCAGTTCATTGTTGGCAATCCCGCATTCTAAAACAACATCACATCAATACAATCACAAAAATACCGCCAAAAACCAGTATCCGGCAGACATTTTTAAGCGGGAAATTAAAAAATGAAAATTCACCACTATCTAGTCACCGACATCTAACGAAGAATACTGGAAACACTGAAACGGCAGCCAAAATTTAATGCGTCCTTCACAGCTTTGAGAAACTCCAAATTGTCTACCCTATTTATGAATTTAGTGGAAATAGCCATAAGTAGGAAGAAGAAAAATCACTCTCTCCCGAAGACACCATCTATTGGTGATTTTTAAAGATCTACTATACATAGTGTCTATGGGTACAAAATAAAGTGCTTTCAAAAATAGACTAAAACTATTTATAACTACTCAAGCGTTGGAAAATAAGGATTGATTATTATAAGCCATGCATTTGTACAATATTCTGCTAAAACTAAATATAATAACTAACCACATAACAATACAGAACAGTCCAAAGTGCCAATAAAGATTGAGATTTTTGATGGCGCCTCAAACAATCCTATACATAAATCATGTTTAATATCAATTTATTGCATTACTTTTCAATCAACAGTCATGATATCACCCTAACATACAACAATATTTCAAATTAAACAAAGATAAAGTCGCTAACAGTGATCTCACATATGGAAGTTTACCAGTTTTAAATAATTCAGAATAAAGTTTTATTATAAACATTTTTTTTCTCTATAATAGATAAATCATGTTTTTAAATTAAGATATTATTTTTTTTGCTTAAAATCTCTCTTTGGTAATTTCCAAAGTAACAACGTTTTCTTGTTTTTATTAGAGGCATAATGATTGACATATTTGTGCCAATAATTACTTTTTTTGTCATAATAAAATTAACGAAAGATATAAACTTTTATTCAAGTCAATTCTTTTGCTGACTCCAAACTTGCAACTGAATACGTTTAGTTTGACAGCGGACAACACTGATAATTGAGTGAATATTTTTGTGATTAATCCGTAAATATAAATAAATCAGCTGTTAAATTTTATTATAAAGAACAGCATCTCAACAAGGTATCAATGATTTCCTATGTTGTTTATAAGAAGAAATAATAAATAAATAAAACGATTTGTCAACATTTTATCAAAGTGACTTAATCGCATGTAGTATTTATTATACGTGTATAAAAAGTGTTTCATCGGCAATTTATAACTTTGAGATTGTCGCTCGTTTTCTGAAAATATAATTTGTGACTATTTTGTAACAGTAAACATTAAACGACTGTAAAAAATAACGCCATATTCTAATCATATCTTTATTTTAACGCATCTATACATAACCAGAATATGGAATTCACAAAAGGAGGTCAGGTTGTTATACCGTGTAAGATAATATGATATTAGCGACGCGTCGTGAATACACTTCTCTCATTTTGAATAATATAATCTCGAATAACCGTTACAATAATGTAGTTTCCACGACTGTATTACAACTGTAAAATAAAACTGGAAGATACTTTAATTCTGCACGTTATTGCGTCGTTTTTAAATGATACAAGATTTTTTGATTATATAATCAACTATAAAACCAATATAATAGTAGATAAAAATGGGACGAGGCGTATTGGATCATCGTATTAACAAAGTTCTCTTTCTACACGGTTTTAAAATATCACGGTCCAAGAAAAAGGACCGGCTGCTTTTTTCTAACACGGCTTAAAACCCTAAACATCTAGTTTGATTGAGGGATAATTTCAGCATTCAAATCATATTACGCCCAGTGAAGAAAGAGACGGTACACTTTCAATTGTTCTATCATGAAAAAAAAATACTGTAATGAATTTTAACCAAAAGAAACTACAGTAAATGAACATATTAATTGTTTTGTAATGAAATAATGATAATAATATTTGATAAGATCAAATATATATCGACTGTGGAAAGTATAAAGGACGAAACGCACGCAGATTTTTTAAAGGAGGCCCAAAAAGCTATTCAATGATTTTGAGCCAAAGTCAAAATATTAAATTGACACAACCTTGAAATAAATAAATGATATTGTATTCAATCTGGTTTTATTAACGTATATTCGGTTGTATCTTCAAAATCTTACAAAATCTTAATGCAGATATATTTTGGAATGTTTTTCACATGAAAACTAACGAGGGGAAAGGAAGAGCAGTTTGATAAAAGGTCTAGCTTACTGTTAAAAAATACATGCTTTTCAAATAATATAAAAAATATGAGTGTTAAACATTATTTTTTCGTTGTTCTATTCTATAACACTTACATGTATCCTGTTGACAAGCATAAATTAATAAAGGGGTGTAATTCAGCCATGAGAAATCATAAAGGAATATTTTCAAAGTGGTAAAATTCTTTCAACCATGCAAGCATGCCTTCACTACCAAGAAGTAGAAGAGTAAATTAAAAATGCTAGGGTTTTCCGACTACAAATCACCAGAAAAATTGTACGCACAGAAAGTAATTAAAACTAAATTATGAAAAGATGTCTAATAAAACGTCATTCAAAATTAATTGATTATATACAATCGATGGTATAGAATATAGATAAGCGCATACTAAGCTTATACAGCTTTCAATGTAGGTTGATTGATTGGGAATAATCTTAAACATTCAACTGATACATTGACATCAAAGTGTAATTTTTGTGATTAATTAAATTATGCGATTTTAGGAAAATTTATATTCCTTACAATACAACTAACTACCATGCCTTCAATATGATAGCGACTTAATCAAAACTTCTGAATTATTCTATTTAGAAACGAAGTAGAGGTATTTTATAAATTTATACGTGTGCTATATTAATATATAGAAGAATTAAGGAGTGTAGTTTCAAATTGAACTTTGACATAGTGGAATAAGTTCACTTTAGAACTAAACCCCTCAATTTTTCTAAATACATATCCTTTAAGAAATCTTGATAATGGTTATGACAAGTGGATAAAATATTTTAATTACATTTTTTTTCTAAAACAAAAACTCTTAAATTTTCTTTCATGTACTGTAATATGTAATACTCGTAAAATACGAATTCATAGAAATACTACAGTATAAAATCGTATTTGAAATAAAGATAAGAAAATTAAATTTTACAATACTATAAACGGTTTGACATCAAAATATTTTTTATCAAATAGTCCCCTCCGTTAAAAGCTTAATAACTATCTATATATAATAACCACACATTCAATGTACACTTGCGTGCAATTCTTGATTCGTAGCATTCACATTCGGGTTAATTATTCTATGTCTAATGCGATTAAATATTAATAGCCATAAGATATATAATCTCACCACAAGTGCAATTTTTCAACCGTGTCCCACTATCCTCGTCATCTTCGTCAAGAGTTGGAACCTCAATCCCGAAGAGAGCGTCAAAAAGAAATTTCCCTGTCCTGTTATTGCTTTCCACTTCCAAGCTGTTGGACTGAAAAAAAAGAAGGCGCAAAATTATTAACAACATTATAAAAGATAGTCATATTTACGGTCGAAATGCAGTATGTATTTAATTTATATTTTAAAAAGCATCCTGTTGCTTCACAAAGTCTTGAAAAATCAAATTAAAATACCAAGGAAGGAGGATGGAAGCGAATATTTGAAGATGTTCTAGTAAAATCGGCAATCAGCAAAAAGGGTACTATAAGAAAGCAGCTAACATAGAATTAATATCACTGAATTTAAA
>JAGVSQ010003014.1:0-11855 GCA_022683975.1 Rhyacophila evoluta | reverse complement strand
AAAAAGGGTACTATAAGAAAGCAGCTAACATAGAATTAATATCACTGAATTTAAAATCTTACAGCTGCGGAAGAATTTAAAACATCAAAGATGTGAGAATTGCAGAGGTGGGCAAAATTAAAGACGACATCAAAATTTGACAGCTGAAGGATTTAAAAAAATATTAGGCTGGACACCTAATGAGGTCAGCAATAAAATGATAATCTACGCTTGTTAAAAAATAAGACAAATATTTCCCATGCGTACATCTATATCGTCCATTTCTGGAGTAGTAATCATCACACTACTGAGATCCAAAAACTGAGCTTTTGGAGCGGATATGTCAACGTATATTTATATAAATTTGATAACTCTCATATCTATTTCTCTTTTGATATATTTGATCTGGTGAGTGTCAGAATAAAATGATTACTTCGTTGATATTTTTCACATAAATTTAGTGGATAAATATAATATTACAAACAATAGTAAGTATACACCTTAAAAAGATATATTTGTCAACTGAAGTTACTTAGTGATACTGTAAATATGCACACTATTTTTTCAACTAAATTTAATTCAAAAGTTATCTAATATTCAATCAAATCTAACAACGATAATAGCAACATTTATAACATATTTTATTTATTAGGTCATTGCTACCATATTATGGAATGTAAACATTCAATAAATAAAACATTATTTTCAACAATACAATGAGTTAACCATGCATGCATATCGCATTGATTAGAATATTTTGTGCTTTGCCCACACTTGGACCATATAAACGAATGTATTTATTATTTCCTTATCCCTTTATTCGGTCTCTGTGTGAAGCATATGGCTACCGCGTAGTACTTTTAGGCTTTAAATGCCACCTGCTTTACGTTCTCCCGTATCATATCAGCATTTTTCAACTCTGCCGAATACATCTCGTAGATAAACTTTTTGTGCCCACTTGAGTGCATGGTATCTAAATTCTCAACTAATTTTATTTACTCTCAACCATTTTCGCCGCATAAGACATATCGTGTATTGATATAATAGCTGCGGAGTGTGCTTGATCAAGCCAGGCGTAAAGACAAAGCAAGTGGACGATGCGTAAATTGAGTGCTTCCTAAAAAAAATCCGAAATGCGAGGTAAACGGGATTTAAGAAAATTCGATTGTTGTTGTATGGCTTTTAGCGGTTCTTTGGTCCATTCTATAACCTCCGAGATTATATTGAAGACAAATCAGCGCACTCTGGATATTCGATACAGGCACCTGTCTTAGAAACTCTTCATCGTCCCCGTGCCATGTTCTGCTATCATGCTGCCGTACCAGCAGAATGAATGCTGCAAATAACTGTCATTTTATTTAAACTGAAAACCCTTGGTCCCCTTGATAGCTAAAAGGTAAGAATCCCCACGGATTTGGATATCACAGCTACAGTGGATTTTTTTAAAATCAAATATGCATAGCTGAATATCAAATGAATTAAGCATTTAACTAACAGCTATTTTGCGTAAAACAATCTTTCAATACAAAACTTGATGTTGCAGAGATATATTTATCAATTTCGGATATATTTGCAGTATGGTTATGGTAAAAAAATGTGTATGAAAGATTAAAACTTTCATTAAAACAAAGATTAAATTATGAAATCTATACACGTCACTTTTTTGCACACGTCTAATGCAAATTTCATAAATCTGGACGAAATATTTCACGCAATATATGTAGCAAGTACCTTGCAGACGAGGCATTACATGGTCGGTTGCATAAGCAAGTTCAAAGTCACGCGCCAGTACAAAGTTGGCCGAGCGAAGTGGTCCGATCTCACATCGACTGGAGAAAGTGACTCGCCCGTGTATACGTCACGACATTTAAATATTTTAATCGCTCGAAGACACTATTGACAAAAAAATCTTCGTCTTCAAAATTGGTGTCAAGTATTTTGACAATCAGCTGTGACACGGGCTATTTATTTCAAACCATAGATGGTCCGTGACATTGCCATTTGCAATTTTCTAATATTACCGACATATTAATTTAAAAATACGATTATTAATAAATTTATTGGTTATCATATTAAACACGAATAACGTGTTTTTAACATTCAATTCTAACACATGCGAGGCTATATTTATTCTGAATAAGTTATAAGTAAAAGTCAACTGTTTTTCTCCAGCAATATTACTATAAAATCTCAAACAAATTTGTTTTAGAGATTTTACAAAGGAAAAACGTTTTATTTTAATCGTTCTCTGCATCCAAATGCACATTATATCAAAAGAATCGCTTCCAAATAGTTGACTTAATTGGTATAATCATTCAACTGTTGTATATTATAAATTAATTTGATGATCATCATGATAAAGAGATAGTATAAATTATGCAGTAAATTTTCCGTAAAATTTCACTTTTTCTTACACTTTCCTTGACATCGGAGACATTTTTTTATCGCGAGAAAGTGAATAATAGCATATAATGAGTTACGTAGCTGATTTACATATTATATACAAATTGTTTTTAGTATGCATTTTTTTCATTCAAAATAGTGATGTCCCTCAGACGTTTGCAGCTGATAAATAAACCATGTTATCAAATACTGATTCGCATTCAGTATCAGTTGTATTGATATGAGCAATCGGTTTCTAACAATTAATAAATATAATTTGCTTATACACACTGTATACACTAGCCTCGCTTGGCGAGCATAATTTATTCAAGAATCTTACTTGCAATGTGAAACATTCTTTAAATAAATCAATTTTTCCAAATGCCGAATAAAATTATTCAAACAAAACTATACATCATAACAATTAATTATATCTATTTTTTTTTTACTAAAAAGCTATCTAAAGACACTTATTTTGCCGGCGGTTCAAAATTCGATGAAAAAATGACACAGCATTATCATTAAATGAATTTAGTGGTCGCATACCCACTGTCTTATTGGTGTGATGCTTCTCAATATACGATGCGAAATTTCCTACGCTTTCAGCATTTTTCTTATTGCGCCAGAAGATGTAAACTCTGGTGTTACCTCCTTCTCCTCTAACGAACCCTTCCATCACACCTTCTTGCTGTGAACTACAATGCAACTCCATAACCTTTTCAATGGTCAGCTTCTGGCTGTGCTCTTCCACAAACTCCGGCCAAAGTCTCTTGCAAGCAATAAAGGTCCTCTACCTTCACGTCATCTTCCTCATCACTCGTTACGCGAAACAACGCTCGTTAAGTGAGTCATTTTTTACAAATTATTTTTCTAGTCATGAGAATTATCTACCAGCCTCATCCTAAGAATTGGTTTTAATTAGGCTTATCCGAGTGCTCTAGTATCGGGAAACGATCTACTTTATTCAACGGGAAAGTCCCGGGCGTAAATACAAATTAACCAAAACTAGGGTCACCATATACTCAAATATCCTAAAGTAAAAACAAATTAACATATACATAATTATACAACCTTATTTGGTCAACCAATCGTGTAAAGGAATCATCACACTTCAAATGACACCGCAAACATTATTAAAAAAAAACAGTTTGCATTTTATTCTCTTGCTCCCTGACGAAATCATAATGTTGTATGTTTATGTACTACAAATATTATAGATTACACTATAACAATGATCACATATCCATGCTGTTTCATAATTTTAGAGTTTATACGTAGAATACAATTTTTTAATGAGTTGACAATCAGTCCTTGTAAAATTTGTCAAGGTGAGTCTTCAAATTACAGAAATCCATATGTTGTAGATTTGTAATAGATGTCATTAAATATATCAAGTAATTTAAATATATGTTTGTGACTTTTACATCAAACACCATATTTTAAATATAGTTTATGTCCACGACATGTGAAATAGGTAATAGTTTTAAATAATAATTGTAGCAATAAACAAATTCTCATATATTTGTATTTTTTTATGTCCACAACATGAGAAATAAATAATAGTTTTTAAATAATAATTGTAACAATAAACATATTCTTCAACGATAGCTAATTAAAAGAAAACATCCTAGTAGGTAACTGTTTTATCATTATATTTTGTATGTTAATTTTTCTAGTGTAAAATGTTGGCTTGTTTTCATATCAAACATTCATGTTCAGAAAATCGACAATAAAAAACTAACCATATAGCAACACATAACAAAACATATCGATAATCGCTCAGCTGGATAATGCTTAAAAATTTCGAATATGTATTATATTTTAAAATCAATTCAACTCACAACCGCGACTATGTATTTACGATAGTAATTGTAAATATCTATTAGTTTTATATAAATATAACTATTTATCGTTTTATTATATATTTACTATTATACTGTTATATAGACGCCGTTGACTAAATTGTCGAAACCAAATTCATATATCAAAAAAATAATTTAAAAAAATCCATATTGATGAGTCATCTATCAATGATTTAGCATTTCTGTTGAATTATACCACGTCCAAAGCAGATACCTGTTTAACATAAATCATAAATTATGTATTAATTTTCTGATCAGCTGTCAGACATACTATGCATACACGTGTGTGACTTCTTCCGCATACTCTTACAATAAAGCCTACATGGCACTATACTATCACCAGTTAGAGGTCCGCAATGCCACTTGCAATATCAAATGACAAAGTTTTCTAGTTTAGCGGTAAAATGAGGCAATATCTTAAGAAGTAGAACAAGAGGAAGGAACTACATTTTCGTTCACCGGAGGATGGATCTTCACTGATGGTAATTATATATTATTTATTTAATTTCAACAGTGACTTTCCCCACAAACAACGTATGTAATTTTGCACAGTTTTTTTGGCCTTTTAAAAATCTATTATTGCCAAGCATCGTTAAGGAATTTCGCAAAATTTGAAGTATTTACTTTTTTGTACGCTTAAACCATCAACGTGAAAGTAGACCTTTACTTTAAGCAAGAGGTTCACATGCAATCTGAAAAAATGTCAAATTCGTCTCTGAGATAAATAAAAAAAAACACTTTCCAAAATTGTTCCGCTTCTGTGTTCTTCTCTCTGCGTTTTTGTTTATTTTTTAATTTATATAAATATAACGAAAAGATTATTCAGAGTTTTATCCGTTGGTAACGGTGAATCTCTCTGATGAAAATAATAATAAAAAATAACGACATTTTGCAGCAATGCCTACTTTCTCCGGGTCGTTAAGGCCAGAGATCTCCAAATAAGTTATCGAAAAGACAATCGAAATCGTTAAAAGAATTATTTATATCCCAACCAAATGAACTGAAGCTTCGGACACTACCAAATGCAGTAAACAATAAATAATCTAACTCTCTAACATTATGGACGTTACTTTCTGAATACATTTTACTATTTACTCAAACAATTTACAGGAATACAAACAGGGAGATAAAAATAAATAAACATTTTAAAATCACAATACATATCCACGATTTAAATAATTGTACATCTATAGAGTTTCATAACGTAAAATTATTGACTTAAATTTTACGTTTTAGTGAGAGGGATTTTAAAGATATCTAAGATTTAAAATAGTCGATCGTATTATGATATTTTTATGGACTCGATATTGTTTATATAGTATTTATTTAGTTTTGATTTGATGTTGTTGTATCAATAATGACTGACAATTAGACGCTGACGCCTGCGCCTTTGAGTACTACTTAAAGTTATTTTCAAAACATTTAAATTTGTGTAGTGGTTCTATATCGCGTTGATCCATAATATGCTTTACTTAGAATACTCAGAAAATTAGCACAATATCGAATTAAAATTATTATTAGTTTATTAATTAAAATTGATCGTGTTTCTTTCATAATAAGTATTCTTGTACATTCACATTTCGGAAATCCATATATTCAACTTTAATTAAAGTTTAGTTATAAAAAAAAATACTCACTTAAAAAACATCTAACAAAAATATATAATAAAATCACTCGAACAACTATCGAGTAATTAAATATATAATATATTGCACATCAATTCCATATTATATTTTTTCGTACAACAATATTTAAATCTACTGTGTAAATTTTTCCTTCGTGTTTCTTCACTGTTTAGCTAAGTGAAAGATAGAATTATGGATATCATCAGACTAATTTTTAATTTAATTTTCAATTCACACCGTTAAAGCAATCCGAAATATTTGTATCCAGTGGCCTGTCAATGAAAACCCCTGCGCGGCAATAAAATAAGCCTCTATAGGTCGTGATTGAATTTTGGGTTTGATTCCCATCGATCGACATTAAATTCGGCCAACTTTTACCGAACTTATTTATTCAATTACCTACAAAGTGCATGCTCTACTGATGATTGGGCCCAAAATTTAAAGACGCAATTTGTAAAGAATGTGGCTTTCCTTCCACTTCCGTTTACAGCTGTAGCTTGATATTATTTCGGAAATATTAAAGGTATCAAGTACTTGTAATTTTACAACTCACAGATACATTATTCTATTATTAAAAATAGTCATTTTACGTCGTTTGCTATAGTTCTTCATTATTACTAACAAAGTTTAAATAAAATAATAATATCAAAAGGAGTGTAATGTATTTGGTGTCCAATACTTACAATAATACGTTTCAAAAAAAAAATACAAATGTTATTTTGTAGTTTCTGTGTTATTCAAATTTAATTGTAATTTTTTAATAACTAAGTTGCAATTCAAATTGTTGATATTTTCCGAAAGAAAAGAGCTCAAAAGTCAGTTTAATGGTTGACAATAACGAAAGCATTAACAAATTATAAATTAGAATACTTTTTGTAGAAAATCATCTCATGATGCTAAGACGTTTACCCTTCAAGAAAAAATTTCAAAAGTGCTTGAGTCCTTATCATGCAATACATAAAGATTTAGACGCTTAAAGTCCACAATAGCTTATTAGGCAGGCTTAAAACGTTAAATTCGAAAGTTCTCAAGTCTTCGTATAACGAAAAAATCTTGAAATGAGTCGAATAAATAGGATTTTAACTCGTGGTGGGTGAACTATATTATCTGTGCATTTTAAATATATACGTGAACGTATATTTTTTATTAGTTATTTGAAAAAACATAGCATATAATTCAGCTTAGAAATTGTTTTAGAATGTGTACCCTAAATGATCATAATTTGTGCTAAATGACGTTTATTTGGAACCATATGAACGTTTTATATAACGTCCGAGTGTTTTTTATATTGAGTTTTCTACAACTATAATAATACAGCTTTTGCCACCTTACTGGCCAAATCAGCACTGAAAAGTGTGGGCACTTAACATGCAAATGGATAAAATCGAATGCACGATACATTTATGAAAATAAAGGTGAACGTTTGCCCGTTTCTTTGTTCGCTATACATTTGGACGAAGTACGTGCCAATTTAGCCAAAATTTCCAGAAATACTCATCTCAGCCAGGAGAAGCTCGTAGACTACTTTCCCCCGGAAGTCCTCCTCCCTCCCAAAAGACCTCCTCCCTCCTAAAAGACCCGCTTCCCTGGTTTCGTCACACGTGTAATATCCAATTAAGCAATTACAAGAATTCGACAGTTCTATGGGGTTACCAATAGTAGTTTTATGATCAACATATCGGACTGTAAAATGGTCACAATATATAAAGATTGCCAGAAGATGCTGTTGCCGGAAGCCAAAAAGATTCACCCCACATTGTTGCACTTATAAATACCATCAAGCAAGTACATAATCTCTTGAAATTGCATATTTCTAGATTCAATAAAACAAATATTTATAGCAGCAACAAATCAAACTAATACACAACCAATCCTATATGTTATTAAGTAAAAAGATAACCAAGAATGACTCTCAAACAACCGGTAAGGTTCTTCAAAAGATAAAATTTACTGCATATGTACAGTCGGCTATCATAATATGTAACACCCACTTTCATTCTCACTTACTTACGTCAAGCTGTCAGTGAGCTTACGTTGTACATATTAATTTTATTTATATGCCTATTGCTTCACTCTCGAATCGGTCGTAACTGAATTTCTCTTTCGCACATCATAATACGTATTCAAATATTATTATATTTTATTATTCGTTACTGACTTACATTACATTGCTGACTTTTAGGTTATACGAGACCGTTAACCACAGTTCTTATCGCACCGTCATAAAGTGGAAAGCTAGTTTTGACTATCAATGAAATAATAGCGCAACTTTTATATTCATTCAATTCAATACTATCCATTTATGTATTTGACATATTGAGAACGTTACAAATTACTTTAAGGCATACAAAATATGACACATATTTATTTTTTTACCACGCCAGCTCTGTAAGTGGAGCACAGTATAAAGAATTACCAGTTGTATCAAAATGATTTATATGGATCTCCGCGTGGGTATGATTTATTTTTGACAGATTTTTTTCACACCTCAATGAAACACTTCTTTCTATTGAACTTCCATATTTACATTTTGTTAAGCCCTGCAGTTGCAGAATGATTCGATCTCGCAATTTTTGATTAAGAACTAGCTAACCTCACGGTCACTGGTTAAAATTTTAAATATTTTCATTGAAAAGTCATCATAACAAAGAATTAGTTTAAAAAGTAAGGTTACTGCTTGAGAAAGAAAGGAAAAATCGAAAAGCTTGTATTTTAAGAAGGTCTATCATAAATATACAGATTCTGCTTCAAACATTACATTCAATTCACGTGTTTGTTCAATCGATGGAATCTCTGTGTAATAACATTATTTTTCACTGCAATGTAGAGTTTTTTGTCATTTACATTTTAACACTTCAAAATTTATTTTATAAGGAATAATTGTTAACCGGCAGTAACAAACGCTGGGTCTTTATTCTGCATATCATGCACATTCAAATCATGTTTAAAATATACAAATATATGGATTAATCTGTAAACACCAGCCAACTCCATTTTTGTAAAATGTTCAGGAGCAACAAACACTTTGGTGAATGTTTATGTTACTGCATGGAGTTGGTTGGTGTGTGCGGTTGATTTTACGTGTTTCGTATTTTATGAATATAGAAAAACTAAAGTTGAATAAAATGGCATCAAAATCGGGTATTCAACCATGTGTGGAGTTAGCTGGTTTGTAGATTAAGCCATTTATATTGTACTCCAAACATTACGTTCAATCCACGCATTTGATCTGTGTAATAATCAGATTTTTGACCGTATTAATACGTTTTTGTCATTCACCATACAAACACTTAAAATGTTATTTTATGAGAACCGATTGTTAACCGATACCTCAAATAATAGACCCTTGCCCTACGTTGAAATACATACAAGTGAAAACATGTAAAAAATATACATTTATGATATTCAAATACGATATTTTTTGCTTCACTGTGATTCATTAAAATAAACAAATTAACTGAAACAATGTGACATCTATACGAATATTAAACACATCTCAGTATGAGTAGGTTGGATATATACCGTTAAAATCAAATGATCATTTAATCTTTCGATATTTTTCTAACGAAGGACATGTCGGAACGAGTTTCATTCATAGTATAACTACCAAATATCTAAAAACAATAATTAAGCTATTTTTTCAAAACTTTGTAATATACTTAATAACATCAATTATTGAAATTTATGTATTTTCATCAATTCTTTAAAATACTCCATATATTTGATGTCATTACAAAGGCACATTTGTCTAAGTTTTTAGCTATAATATCGAAGTTAGTAAAATATTTGTTAGTAAAACATTTTTTTGAAATGAAACTGTACGATGCACAACTATTATTATCTTTATATTATATCAGATGCTGTTTGTGACGGGGTTTTCAACGAATACTCAGACATTTATGGGCAGTAGTACACATTTTTCATTTAGTAAAATATGTTTTTAATACAATTTAAAAACACAAAACTTATACGGTAAATAAAATGTTTTTATAGACAGTAAATAAAGAACTTAATATTTTAATATGATTGTTTTCCACTTAAGGTAAAGGAAATTGTTTACGACTGTTCAAAAGACGTTTACAACGTTTAGTATCAGACCAAATATTTATTTAAAAAAACAATTACCGAGCATAAATTTGTCTTGCCAGAGATTAGCGTGCGTGCCTAGCAACCCAGTGAATGCGGTAAAAGTGCAGGATTGGATGCTCATTGGGTTGGGCAATTGTCTGACAAACAATTCTCGTGAAAAATAATCTATCAAAACACTCTTCATATTGCGGAGGTTCATATACTTCACTTTCGATATGTAGAGCCATATGCTCTACTTCTGAATCAAGTATGGTTTTAAAAAAGCTTTTGTAATACATTAAATACATATCATACCTCGGCTACAGTAAAACTCGGCAGCATGATCACCAACACCGTCAAAACCATCATATTCATCCTGGAAATCATCTTGACGTTTTACTGGATCAATTTACCACTTCACTGATAATTAATATTATCAACATTAATGATTTTCATACGCCAAAATCAATAATTATGTATTTAAGTTCACACGACACATTTATTTAACACAAATTGTCAGTAAAACGTAGTTTAATCCGGAGAAATTAATTATATCTAGTCTAATTTATTCAATTATTCAACAACTTTTGAATTTACAACAATTCCAAAGCTTTCTCCAATAAATTTAACGTATCCATATATAGTTTGCTTTCTATAATCGGCGTAAATTATTATTTATAACAGTATAACATTATTTATTCAAGGATCCTTCGTACACTAAATGATTAATAACAAAAAAAACACGTTCTCTTCTGCGTGCCGTTTTTTATGCCATTGACATTTAAAAACACTTTCTTTCTTAATAATATTCATATGTTAAACTTTAATAATGATACGTTTCCAATATCAATGTCGTCGCAAATATTTTACACAAGCCTTGATTTTTGAACAATTGTTACGATTAGTGTAATATTATTTAAATGTTTACTAATAACCTTTAACACTATTAATTAACGTAAATACAAACCACTGTACAAATATAATACGTATAAATCACAATAATATCACTTCACTATTAATTAATAAAAAACTTATTTGGAAAAATATTTTGTTTCTATTTTCAAATTTTGATGCTCACTTTTTTCAAATACTGTAAAGTTATATTTGATCTTTTGAAGGTTATTAAGTACGATTTTTTTCGGCCGTGCTTATATTATAATAAAATATTTTTGCTACATAGTTTTATGAGTATTTAAATATATTTTAATGCTACTGTTGTTTATGGTTTGTTCTGATATAAGTTATCAACTGCTGCGTGCTTAGCCCGTGTGATTTGGATCACTTTCCCTGACTAGCTGTTATTTCTTTCAGCACGAGCTCGATAACCGCCAGCACTTGACTGAGAATCAAACGATCTTGAGACCTGTCTTGACCGCCCCACCAATTAACGTGATAGGCTTTCTTTCTGAAAAGGCAAGGCCAAACTTTTATAGAAATGGACCGGAAACTGGCGATGGGAAATCCCCGAAACAACGTCAATAAAGGTCGTTCGTTAAAAATAAAATAGTTAAATTATCTTTAAAAACTTCAGCACACGTGAGTATGCGGTAACATAAATATTGGGTAATTTGTATTTATATACTACTGGGACATTACTGTCGAATAAAGTAAATCTCTTCTCGATACCAAAGTTCCAGAATCACCTGATTAAGACAAGATGTAAGGACGGGGTGGGTGGATAGTGGGCACATTTGGTAATGAAATTATTGGTATGACAAATAATTAACTTTAACGTTAACTTACTTTTTTAATATTCGAACATTTAAAAGTGTTAGATAGATAACAATGTATTTATGGCTTGAAATTGAGTTTTCAAATTGTATTAGAATACAAAATACGAAAATTTTATTTCTCCTGATTTTGATGAACATAATGGACTATAGATTTATTTATTTATTTATTTTACTTAATACATGTTGTAATATCACAAATTATAAGT
>JAGVSQ010003013.1:0-22847 GCA_022683975.1 Rhyacophila evoluta | reverse complement strand
CGCACACTCTAGTGCACGCCAACCAAGGTCTTGTGAAGCTGCTCCTGGGACACTTCTGGCACTTAGGAATAGCGCCTCACGTTCGTTACGCCACGGTATACGCCCGCATAACGAGTGCGGAGACGTGGCGGATGGTGGAGAGGAAATCAATTGTATTATCCTACAAAAATCGGGAAGTTTTTAGGCTATGTCTGCGTATTGGTCTTCAATCAAATTTTTTCAACTATTCACAATGTTTTACTGATTTACAGATATTTTGTCAGATATATCGAGAAATAATCTCAGGTTTCATTATTTATTATATGAGAAAATTTGCTTTGATATACGAGTGCTTTGAATTAAATGCGTTTATGAGACGAATTCGTAAACCAAAGTCCTACTTTACGAATTTTACTTATTTGATTAAGCATTAGTTTAAAAAAGGAAAGCGATAAAGCCATAATCCATAACCAGTCACAGCATTTGCACAGTTTTAAACAATTCATCAACATATTGAATTGAAATTTCCCGTGTTGTTCGAGGCATTAATAATTATTACATAACTATAATATATGCGTATTATCAACAAGGAAACTTTCTATGCTTGGGTGATACACGATACATAGCCGGAAGAGCTTGCAAGTATCCATTGGGTGAGTGCGGTTAGTCAAGTGTCAAAATGTCATTCGATATCATCCGGTCGCACGCCACTGACATGATTATTATTGCGTTTTATTTAATTTTTCACGCACGCAATGCACAATAAAATAATTATTAACTGGACATTTTAATAATTGAGTACAATTCATTGAATAACATGATATTTTACAAAACGTAGTATTAATAAATCTAGGCGGTTTTTTGGTCTTTAAATCGTAACTGGATATATAATAATGGTTGATTTTGTTTTGTGATTGACTCTGATATATTTATAATTGTGTTCAACACGTCAGAATCAGTTTCAATATAACATCATTATTAACTAGTAAAAACACTTTGCAGAGAAAATCGTGTTTAAAAGCTATTTCATGTCTTAAAATCAGGGGATTGAATGCATTTTGTATTATTTTTCATTGGTATTAATAAGCCAGTAGATTTTGAAATCAGTTTCAGTTAGTTATTGACAATTTCTTTCATAGTGATAGTATTTTAATAGAAAAACATCACGTAAGATTCAGCGAACAGAGTAAATGTAACTTATAAATTAGTAAAATAACAAGGTTAAAATAAATGGTTCCATGAAAATTGCACACATAAGTGCTCACATGACATCTGCGCACATATTGAAGTACTTACACTATCACAGAAATTAATATTAAGACATTTCATACTTAGTTTACGTAATTATAGTATAGGTAGATTTTTATTTCAATGATACCTACCTATACTATAATTACGTAAATTAAGTATAAAATGTCTTAATATTAATGTCTGTGTTAGTGTGAGCACACTTCAATGTGCGTACATGTATCATGTGAGCACTTGTCATGTGTGCAGTTGTCTGGTTACCAAATAAATATAACTTATTTATAACTTTCGCATGAATTAAAAAAATAAAATGCCAAATCAATTTATTCAAATACCAAAAGAAAGGTTTCTTTCCGAAATATTATTATACAAAAATCAAATTCATATCAATCAAAATTTTAACAAATACCTGGTTAGGTTAGATTAGGCTTAATAATTTCATTATTAGTTTAATGAATTTCAAAAAAAAAAAAAAGATACATTTTTTTCCTTTTCACATTTGCTACTATTTTACAATGAAAGAAGCATCTAAATGTATTCTACAAATCTTATAATTTATAATAAATGTAAATCAGTAATATTTCAGAGGGAATACAATATCCGATCTAAAAGTGGAGCACATGTAAATCAGCATTGTGGAGATTACGACTCCAGAAAAAAAGTTTATTAATCTCCACATATTCAAGTTTTATTTTTATAGATTTTCAAGGGGATTGATTAAGCCATCAGACATTCAGTCCTGCACATTTTTATTTTTGAAATCCAACAGCTATGGGAATCGAAGTTGTAATATCTATCTCTGAAGTGCACGCTAACCTCTCGGCCACCGAAGAGTATAAAACAATAATGTATAATAATTATATACATATATTCGAAAGATAAAAATAGTATTAAAACTAAAAAAATCATAATTTGAAATATGAGAGTAGGTACTTAATCACTTTTAATTTCAAAGTTTTTGCTGCATAATTTAAATAATTTAGATTTTCAACACAATTATTAAGATAACTGAAAAAATAATAATGAAGTGATTGTTGAAAATTCTGACAACAATGAGTTATTGTGTATAACACTTTGGCTAATTTTAAATCACATTTCATTGAAAAGGTAAATCGGTATTAATTCGTATAAGAAATTAAGTGAATATCTATTAAATTTTATTAATTTTAATTACACAGTAAGCGTTTACGCGTGGAGTATTTCTTTATTAATTTTAATATTTTACTGTCAAAATAAATGTAATATTTTAGTAAAAAAAAATGTAAATGAATAGCATTAATTGTACCTAAATTGGACTCACAAATTTATAATTTGCTGCAGCATTTGCTCCTTGACTATTTTTAATGAACTAGAAATGCGGTCTCGCTCGTACCTAATCTGCATTGGCTTAAACCGCGTCTACTTAATCTTGACTTTTATAGCAATTCATGAACATAAACCGATAATCTTTCACTAAAATATAATAACTACTTCATACATAGACAACCTTTTTAGGTTAACTATTCTGATTTAAAAAATGCAATTATAGAGTGTTTTTTATAGAAATTTTATAGAATTCACTACTACTGTACCATCAAGTAGACATATTCAAGGCCGCCCACCTAATATCCAGAGTCTGCGCCGCACAAGGGCGCCTGAATATGAAGAGCTCTATTTTATAAGAGAAATTAAATAAATTCTCCAGTATTTTCTACGTGAATTGATAGTTGTATGATTAAACAAGCTTATTATTAAAATGTAAGATGTTTTTATAAAATACTGAAGAGCTAGAAAGTTAAAAATATTCTAGTGTTAAATTAGTAAAACATATTTAAGCAGGTATTTGAAAAACTTTTTGCACAATGATGCCTTATACACCATGAAGCGGCACTGGACATATATTTTTATTTTTGAACATGCACCTCTGAACGTAAAACGTATAGATCTTCACAATTATTGTCAACCTCACGCACCTAACCAAACCACATCCTACTTAAAACTTTTCAATTGATTACTTTTTTACCGTTGGTCATATCGACCTCTACAATGTGAAATCCTTATCATGATAGATCACCTTTTATAAGAATTAATTATCTACGAATTGGTACGCAATACTGCACATAATATAGGTAAACCATGGCTATAGAGTTTAAATTATAATAAATATTTTACTAAAACAATTCGATGTCATTTGTTGGACACTTCAGCTCAGTCGGTATCTATAAAAACTGTAATATTTCACTATTATATATCAACATATAAGTTACATTTTATATTATATTTTAATAATCCATAATATAATCCAGCTGATCGCAATTGTTCTCGGCCGCAGCGGTACTCATAGTGACCTGTTGTCGAAGTCAGCAGACCTGTTCCAGTAGTTTGGGCGAGTACACTCATTTATTATAAACCTGCCTTTTCAATGCGTATCACAGAGTAAAAGTTTAAATTATAGAGGCGGATTTAGATTTATACTGCACGCATATATTAAATACATATTAAAGTCATGTTTATTTGAATCTCTTGTAATATTTGCTCGTAATATCTCAAAGAACCACAGATAGAAAGTGAAACGTAAATCATTTCGATATGACAATTATCATCAAAGTCAAACTATCCGTGATATTGCTGATATATTATTGGAAATCCTCAATTTTTACAACTGATTTAATCATTATTCAGTTGTATTTATGTAAATTATTGAATATTTATTTTGTTGCCATAAAAATGAAACCTACAGCTGGACATAATGTGTATATTTTTCAGTATGCATTTATTTAAATACGGAACATGATCTTACTAGTTTAAGTAAATGTAAATCATTGAAAAAGTAATCTCTTAGATATATTTCATATGATATATATTATTTTTATGCCTGTTAGATTATTCAAAATACGAAGGTCGTCTGAAAAGTTTCAAACTTCAACATGAAGATGGCATTACTTGTCAAAAATATTCTGATCATATAGTAATTGCGCATGCGTTGAATTTTATTTTAATAATTTTCAAAATTTCAGCCATTTTGGATGCTCAGCTGTTTTTTAACCGGCGCTTGTGTCAGTCGATGTTAGAGATTCTTTAAATATGAAAAAATCGAATATCGAGCCGTTAATTATTTGTTAAAATTTAAAAAAATATGTTAACTACTTATCTAGACGGATTAATGAGATTGGAGAATCGCTGGGAAAAGTCTATGACTAAAGAAATATGTTGAAAAATTCCATAAAGAGCAAGATGATATTTGTTTCAGAATGAAAGTTATTTACAAATAAACTTAAAGTAAGAAATATTATATAATAGAAATATCGGATCATTTTCCACTTTGCCGACGATTAAACTAGTGCTCTTTAAAGCGTATTCGTTAATTTCCTAATCTGGGCCTGACTGACGCACTTGATAAGTCAGTGGCAGTGTTTGTTACAATGACTCGACTTTTACTCGAAGGTAGGCGAAAGCCTAACTTGTTTATCCATTTGTTCTTAATGTTGAACCTTCAACAAGAAAGGCATCATAATAAATTATCATCATATGAAATGATTTGTATTAATCAATGAAGTTATTTATTATTATATCAATTGTTTACTATATATTTTTAATAAAACACCTAAATCAAAATTTAAAATGTTCCTTGGTTATTAAAACCGATTTTAGTAAATCTTTCATTTTGTAGTGATCCGGTAAGGAAAAAAAAGCTAACAGATTTTTGTATACAGGAACTATTATTTATTTTTAATGTGGGGTCTTTGCCGGCAAGAACTTTTGTTTAGAAGCAAATTGCATTCTTCATAGAGGTATCTGGCTTCTTTTTTTATTTTGATAGCTGCAAATACTTGCCACACTCTCGATGGATATTGCCTTTTTGCAGTAAGTTCTTTATATATGCTTAGAAATAATTAATTTAAAAAAAAATATCGAAAAAATCCACTAAAGTGAAAGTTGTTGCCGGTTTTTTTTTTTTGAAATGCATATGTCTCGGTCGGTAATATCGGTATTTACTTACCAAGTAAATAAAAATTAAAGTTGACTATTTGCTAAATCAATCACATTAAAAGTTTTGTTAAGGAATCACCAAATGTTGCATAATATTGAATATATTGCGATCCGGAAAAAACGGAGAATAAAATTGTGAATGTGTCTACCTGTATCGCCGATGATCAACAAGAGACTTAAAATATTGTGTACAGCCAAGTATTGAAATGAATTTGTGATAACAAAATGAATAAAATTTATTTAATAAAGAATAAGTTTTAATCTATCCAAAATAAAGCCAAGTAATGAAGGTAGAATAATATAAATGAGCGATAGTTATATGGGACTTAAAACAAATTAATCCGAAACTTGACGTTTCATCCAATTTGTAGTGAAATACAAGACGTTCGACTAGATATGGGTAATGACAGTGAACGTTGGTTAGGTGAAGATAATTATTCTATTTTCTATCCGGCTTCATGTCATTTGGTTAAACGCTGTACTTAAAAAGAGGTCAATAAATCGCAGCCTTTACATCGCATACTATCACTTATCACTGCTGAATTATGTGAGTTAGTCGTTAACTTACTATCCTATCGTAATAATTCATGGTCGAGCAGTAAACACGCCCGTTTCGGCATCAAACGTAGTGCCTTAAATCTCATAGCTATATACAATTTTCAACAATTATTCGGTGGATGACTGAATTAATTGGCTGATTAGCCATGTAAAAGATTGACTGGTAAACCTTGGTTTGAAATAAGTCTTTATGTGTGGTGATCCATATGCTCTACGTCCGAATATTATGTGGTAAATCATAGTCCATAGCTTAAAATTTAATAATTATCACCACAATCCCGTTGTAGATGTTGGCCGCCCAGATTATGTATCACACCATGGCAATTATAAGAAAAATTAAATATATATAAACAGCTGGTTCAAAAACTTTTTCCACCAGAGCGCCTTCTATCCACGGCTCTGCACTGCCTTCAACCAACATATTCACCCCCATTTTTATCCATTGCCTTATCTACAAGGATGTTAGGTATTTTAAAATATCTTCTTCGAATTATTGTAAGTTCATTAGCAATTTCCTTCCTTGTCTATTAAAGAGGAGTCTTAACTATTCATACTTGCATATGGACTGTGGACAGAAAAATTGACATATGTAACCCACACAGAAATTTTTTTACAGTAGGCACAAAAAACCAATATATTATATAATGATTTTGGTCCAAATTCAAAATATTAAATACACAACCTCGAAGTGCACGAATATTAAAACTGGCATTTTATTTACCCAATCTTCTATTAATTTAATAAGTTATTTAAGAAAAAACTAATAACATGGGTGTGGTAGAAGTCTTTTCTCCTGGTCGCAAATTTAAAAGACCATTGCTTTTTCGAACTTATAACTAAATTTAGATACTAATTTGGCATCTGTAGCTAACGTCCTTTTAACTGAAGTTTCGATTGATTTGTACACATTGCAATCATTGAAAAAAGATATTTTGCTTAAAAACTTAGGGTGAGATAATAAGACATGTATTGTTACATCAAAATAACATCTGTTACAATACGTATTTTAAATTATTTCATCGAATATATTAATAACGTTTTTTATGACATTTTTTCAGATGCTGTTTGTCCATCTACTAACAGTGGTTTTCATCTTCGGCACATCATCAGCCACAAAACCTCCGGGCTACGTTGAGAAACCGAAAATTCACGACCCAGTGAGTTTTTTTATTGTTTTCTAATTAAGTACAATATTATGCAAATCACTGCAATTTTTATTGCCTAAAGTGTGTCTAGGTGCAATAAATAATGTTTTCATCACAATCAAAAAAAACTACAAACCTCCACAATACAAATTGTAACAACACTGAAGCTGTAAATTTATTTATGGACTCTTAAAATATCGAAATCGAAAATACACTATTGTTTGTATTTTGCGTTTTAAAGCCGTGTAATTTTTCATCAGGGTCAGATAACGACGATAGTAAAATGGTGAAAATAAATGCATTTTACTTCTTTTTTTTTGATCCGTGTTCAGCAAAATGTTAATTATTTATTATTTCGTGGGAATAATTTAATTCTCTTGTGAAACAAACTTGACTCGAATGAAAACACTATCGAAATAAACAATCGGGTTGAGTCCATTCATAGGATTTTTTTATGTTATCGTCCATACAACGGCCGCGATACATTTGAACTGTGAGAATTGTTTCTATAAGTGACTTTCTTGTTTACTTGTACAATTTACATTCACTGAAAGTATCGTTAAAATTTCAGTTAATTGTATTTATTATCTATTTTACTGTATTTAAGTAAATAAATTAATATAAATGGAGTTATTTCAAAGTATTATATTTCTTTCACTAGATTTAAAATTAGTATCAATAAAATAATTTACATGTTTAGGAAACCGTAGAAGAATAAAAACAACATTTATATTATTGATTTATGCAATAAAGGATGCAAAAAACAATAAATTATAAACATGTATGTGAGCGAGCGCGCTTATCATCCTGGCAATATGGGCTCGATTCCCATATCTGCTGAACTCGAGTTTTGCTAATTTTCAAATTGTGCACCGTACTAGGGCGTCTCAATATGACGGGCACCTTTTTGTAGCCAACGAAATAAATTATTTATTATGTCAAAGATTTTTGCCTAATTAAAATAAGTAAACTGAAAACTGTAAACTGGCTACCAAAAAGGGCTGGAAATCAATGAAAATATATAAATATATGGTTTAAAAAACTTTTTGGGCATGGGCGTCTCCCACACACGGCGCAGCACTGTTGAGTGGATGCCTAGTACCTTAATCGATTGCTCAATGTCAGGGATTTAAGTATCGTACATGCATTAAAAAATACACATTTTCAGTTTAGATATATTCAAATATATATATATGTAAATTAATTTGTGCCGGCTTATTATTTATCCGGCTATCCGAATATGTAAGACTGGATACCCATCTGGTCAAGGAATCAACTGACAATCAATTCTCGTGAAAAATATTTTGTCAACATATGTACACTCCACTTTCGGAGCGGACATCTTCACATTCAGTAGATTTATATGGTCCACGTTCGAAACGAACATAGTAAAAAAAAAACATTAAAATATATCACATACACAAATTTAATTAATGGTTCATACAAAATTTAGTACAGGGAGTCTACGATGTAGTCTATAAGTTCAAATTTTTTCAATGATTGTCGGTTTGAAATAGCATGTCCTCAACAGCTTAAATACGGCACTCGAACCAATAAAATTTAAGGTTATGAAGTATTCGACAGACGTAATTTTTTGCAATCATAAATTGCGATCACCGTGTTTTAAAATATGCCGCCAATATGTACTTATCACAGAATAAGAACAAGTATTTAATAATAAACAAAAAAAGAACACTCGTATGATAAATAAGTTATGATCGAAATAAACTTTTTTAAATTTGAGCAGCCTCTTTAAAAATTTAAAGCACTGCCATCTTTTACGAAACCTTAATACTTTTCATTATTAGTTTCACTATTTAATCATAGATGTCTATGTTTTGTGTTTGTTCCGCTCTTACCATCTTTTACTGAGTATAATATATTATCCATGGTTCCTATAATTACAAAGCGTTTTCTGTTTCTTTTTATTAATTTCAATAAATAATTATATGATATAATCATGAGTACAACATTTATAAAAATAATTGTAAAATTATCTCATCTCAATATTATTCATGGGATTGTACCCGAAACTGAAATCACATGACAACTACTTGGTACATCAAATATTAACAAGCAAAAACAATACTAATTAGCTTTAATTAATGATTTGAAATAATATCGATTTAAAAGAAAGCCTCGCGCCTCTTTATTAATATCGTAGTATTCCTTATCATACATCCTTTAACTATGAATGATAAATAATATTGTATAATGTTACTAAGGCTTATCTTTTATTATCCAAAAGTTTATTCAAATTTATCATTTTTTCTGATAAAAAGTACAGTAGTATGATATATATTTTCTTAAATATAGATTTATATAAATTTGATTCTCTCCATTTAATAAACAATTTTATGTATTTAATTTTGTTTTGTTAACTAATTGAATTCCTAAAAGTAGTGTAGGAGTAGCTCTATCTTTTGATTCAGTAACCTAACAATGTTTATTTCTTGTTTCAGAATCCACCAAATTACGATTTTGGGTATGCTGTATCCGACGGAGCAGGTAACAAACAAGGTCATGGCGAACATAGAGATGGAGAGCACACCCAAGGACATTATTATATTGATCTGCCAAAGGTTTTTATTTATTGAATACATAGAGTTACATATTTTATCAATTAGGTATAATTAAGTTTAAAATCAAATAAAATAGTTATAATAATCTTTGCCCTTTTATTTTACGTGAGAAAGTTAAAAAACGAAACGGAGAAAAGTATTTTAAAAAGATTTCTTAAACATTATAACAAAGTTTTTGTTCATCATGTATAAATATTGTGGCTAAGTTAGTAAGCGTGTGCACTTATGAATTGATCGAAAATAAGCAAAGTTTAAGAGCAAAAAAACAATGTAAAACACTGGATGATGGCCAGTGAGTTGGGTGGTTGTGTGAGAACCAATATTTTCATCAAGATGAGTCTTAACATAATGGATATTCAAATGCTCTATGCCCGGAGCGAGAATAGTTAAAAATGACAATAGTGCAATTATTTCATTTCATAATTATTTTTCAGGAGTCTTCTATCCACGATGTGAAATATTTGGCTGATGATTGGGGCTTCCATCCATTGGTAAAGTATAGTTCCAACACACCACATTCGTCAAGCAGCACCACACTGGCACTAGGGGAACAGGCTGTCAGTAGACTGGCTCAGGATTCTAACAAACTATTAGCGAAGGTTTGTGTATTGTCGCTTTAATTAAAATGTGTAGATATATGGATATGCAAATTATAATGTGTCATGACTTTTGTCAATTTGTTAAAGAGAGAGGAGATAAGATATAAATTTTGTAATAGCGACATGCATCAACGTGGTTGTTTCCTAAATAATTGAGAATTAAGTTTAAATCTGTCTAGTTTAAAATCTAATCTATCGATTTTTATCAAATTAGTCACATTTTATGACCAACCATCCCTTACATGAAGTTTATTACTGTTACAGGGTACAACGCCGATCGCTCCACTGCTAGCAGGAACCGTGCTTCCTGCTGGAACATCTACAAATGGTTTCATTCACCACGACAATAGAAATGGAATCCAAACAGTTCATACAATGGAACCCATACTAGCCACTGCTCAAACTATTCCCCACACAGCTCAGCCCCAGTTCGTTCAAATACAACCACAAATTGGCACCCTAAAAATAAAACCTGAGCCAACGGTGATTATTTCTAGCAATCATATACAGCATAATATAAGCCCATCAGGACCGCAAGCAAATCAAGACCTTCAAATACCTCATCATCAAAGACCATTCATTACAGGTCCTGGTGGAATTTCTCCAGAATTGAATGGTGGGAATGTTTATTATGAACACCCCGAAAGTGCACCTGTGCCAGCAAATTTCGCTTCAGATAAATTGAATGCTGGTATCACTAGCTACGACGATGTATCTTTCACTCTACAAGGACAAGGTGGCTATGGATCAAAATTACCAGTAGATCATTCCCCGATAAACAAAGGAAATCATTTAGATCGCGGTAATCAAAGACACCTGTTCCCGACTACCACAAATCATTTCAGTATTAGCAGCACAACAGAAATACCATTTATAAGTTCTACTATTGGTTCAACAACAGTAGATTATTCTAATGCGGCAATTTATTCAAAGCTCGTTTCATCAACTCAAAATTTGGTATCAAATGAAGATTTGCTAAGTATTAACGGTGCAGCGGAAGCAGAGGAAGCCATCGATTCATCTTCTTCAAATGATAATCACCGTGCCAACTTTGGACATTTCAGTGGTACGCAGAATCAGATCTCCAACCACCATAATGTAGTCCATGTTCAACCGTCTCGAAATGAATACACAGTAAAAGGATCTTACGGAGGAGTTTCGAATCCAAACTTTAAGAGACCAGCTGGAGCAGGCATTATTTCAATAGAAAATGTTGAAAGCGATGATGGACATAAGACTTTTGTTAATCCTATTGTAGTCGCTGATTTTGAGTCCGACATAAAATCTACAACTCAAGTACCGTTCTCCACAGTGAAAACACAATTCCACGATTCCAATCTTTATTCAACAACCCAAAGTACTTTGGAGACTGAAATCACCAGCACTCATAATTACTTAACCTCAAATTCTTACTCAGAAAATCCTACGAGTACAACTGTGGTTGTCACGCCTAGACCAGTAAGTCAGAAATTTTTAGCTCCACTAAATGCCGGACTGAGACTAGTCAACTCAAATAAAGTTGACTTTTTAGATTTCTCAACAAGTAATGTAAAAGAAGTTGAAGATGACGTCATCAACCAAGAGAATATAGAAACGAATAATGGCCTCAAAACAGTTGTAGAGTTATTCCGTTCACAAGAGCTAACTCCGCAACTTACAGGTCCACAATCGTTACTAGCTCAAACACAAAACCTAGTCAATCAGCAGTTGACAAATCTGCAACAAAATCAGCACGTCGATGCTTTAGAATCTTCAAAAAAGATACAAGATAATTTAAACCAGCAGCTTTACCAACACGGAGCCCAGCAAGTTCTAATACATCCGTCAGAGCAAAAAACTCAGTTGGCTGCCGAAGAAATATCTCAGCAAAACGAAGAGCATCACGAAGAAAATTTGAAACAAGAATCCCATCAGCAACAATCACAAAGCTCTTCGCATCAAGAATCCTCTCATTCTTCGGCTGAAAGCGCTTCTAATGCTCAAGCAGCTAATCAATTTACACAACAAGGTGTCAATTTTGGAGCAGGTTTGAACAATCTCGTTCAACAAGGTGCAAATTTCGCAAATGCTTTTAATCAGTTGCAACCGCAAGGCATCAACTTTGGAAATTCTCTTAGTAACTTAGTTAATGCAAATCAATTGATAGGACGCGCTGAACAAAGTAACTCTGCTGCTTCACAAAACAACGTAGCTGAAAATCATTTTGAACAACATGAATCCACTAGCTCAGAGAGTAATGAAAATACGAATCAATTTACCCAACAGAGCGAAAACGTTGAAAATGTTCAGAGTAATCAAGAAAATGCTAATGAATACTTGATCCAAAATCAACAACAAAATAATAACAATAACGTGCAGCATGAACAAACTCAAAATATTGTATATTCTCCAGCTGTTTCACAAACTACTGAAGATGAAGGTGGCCCCATGCATGTCGATTTAAACGGTGATATCAGTAATAGCCACAGTAATTATGAATCTGGTCAACAAGGACACTCTGAACCGATTTCATCTTATTCTGTGACTGTTGAACATCCGGTTTCAACCTCTTCTGAACAACATGGAAACCAAGGTAATCAAGTAAATGTTGTTGATCAGCAAAGTTATCATGAAAATAATAATCAAGAAAATGGAGTAGTGGTAGAAAATACTATTTATAAGCCTATTCCTGTGGGAGTGCCTGTGCCTATTCCTGTCCCTCAAAGAATACCCTACCCCATTCACCACGAGCATACAATTGAGGTTCCAGTTCCTGTGGAAGAACGCATCCCATATCCAGTAGAAGTTGAAAAATTTGTTGACAGACCGGTACCAGTACGATTTAATGTTGAAAATCGTGTACCTTATCCTGTTCCTGTTGAAACCGAAATACCCATTCCATACCCTGTTGAGAAAAGAGTTCCATATCCTGTTCAAGTAGAAGTTGAAAAAATCGTTGAAAAACCCATCGAAATAACGAAATATATCGAAAAACCATATCCCGTAGAAGTCAGAGTCCCGCATCCTGTACCAGTCCCATATAAAATTTCAGAGCCATATCCCGTTGATAGAATTGTTGAAAAAAACATACCGTATCCGGTTACAGTAGAAAGAATTGTAGAAAAGAAGGTGGAAGTACCATACGAAGTAAAAGTGCCTTACCCTGTAGAAACGATCGTGGAGAAGATAATTGACCGGCCATATCCTGTAACACAGTATATCGATAAACCATATCCGGTAGAGAAGCGAGTACCGTATCCAGTAGAAGTTGAAAGAATTGTAGAAAAGAAGGTACCGTACCCGGTTGAAGTCAAAGTGCCATATAAAGTTGCAGTACCTCATGCCGTACCATACCCAGTTGAGAAAATTGTCGAGAAACCTTATCCGGTCCGTGTCAATGTTCCGTACGCTGTTGAGAAAATCATCGACCGACCGTACGCAGTTGCATACCCTGTGCACATAAATGTTCCTTATCAGGCACACCAATTATATGTGGGTGGCAATGGAGGACACCAAAATCAATACGCACAAGCCGGCTGGGCAAATCTTTACAACGTTCCTCAAAGTTTAAGTAATGGATATTACGCAAATGGATACCAAGGAATTTCAGTAGGACAATCCAAATATCCTGCAATTGCCGATTCATACTACAGGAGAAAACCTTCTACTTACGGAAGTAACAGTGGAAATACTGTCACTTATTTAACTTCCAGTAATTACGCTGGAAACGGCGGTAGTTATTATAAAAACTATGACAGTTACATTGGGCCTGTTCCGTTAAAGGTGTCTCCGTATAGTACGTGGAACGTTGAAAGCAATAATGGATACAGCGAAAATCTTCATTACAAATACAGGAGATCTGATCGAGAAGGGAAGGGTTTAAGAATTGAATACGGAGGTTTTAAGCCACCATTGATCCCTAGTCTTGAAATCGATTTGGATGGCAACCCCGTTAAAAGACAAACTACGTAAAAAAATAGAAAATATCGATACAATAATTATAATTAAAGATAAAAACGAGTCAAAATATTATTAAAGAAAGCGTATAATATAAAACACTAAACTAATTTATTTTCGATGGCTTCTAAATTATTTCCGACATTTAATTTTACTTTAAAAACAATATTTTCTGAATTTTTATAACATGAAACTATTTTTTATTTTCAGCATGTTATCAATTATTTTCATTGATTTTTTAATTAAAACTGTGAAAAATCAAAAAATTAATATCAGTTTGTCATTTAATAATCTCAATGCAAATCATTTACTGACACATTTCAAATGCTTTCTATTGTGAATGAATAAAATTATCATGGATTATATAATCAATTTATATATATTATTAATATCGGTAATAAATTAGAATAAATACATTAAAAAAAAACACTGTGAGATGAATTAAAACTGATATTTTACATAGACAAATATTAGAGTTTTAATCTAATACATTTATTATTATTACTGATTCGTAATAAAAAATGTACTTATTCTGATACGAATTCATAAACGAAAGAATTTTTAATTTATATTTCTTTTATATTTTCTTCAGTCTCAACCGATTATTTTTCTATTGAACCAATTCGAAATATTTACATATTTTCATGAATTTTACACTCGCATATTAACTGTCTTCATATTATAATCGAATCGCCATTGGCAGACATCACAATACTATGGCGGTTCTTTAAAATTAGCAATAATATTTAATTTCGATATTTTTATTTTGAATTTCGTTTTCCTTTTTTCTAAATATTGATAATCTCGTGTTGCCATTATTTGAAATTTTATTACTATTCTTTTTCTAAGACTTGACTTATTTATTAACGTTTTATTTTCAAAAAGGCTGTCATTTAGAAGTCTCTGTTATTTAAAAGAAATTTAAATCATTTGTTAGTAATTTATTATAAGGGATTGTACATATATTTTAAGGGAATAATAAAATAAGGTATTCTTACCTTATAAGAAAACATTGTGAAATGTAGGTACAATGAATGTCCATTTTATTTTTGGTTGAAACGAGCAATTAGACATTTTAAAAGGGTAATTCTCATTATGGTGTATATTTAAATATCTATGATGTATGTCGTTATTTTTTTTTTACAATAAAGTTACCTATTATAAAATAAAAAGTATTTTTTTAAACCTAGAACAGCCCTTAATGGTAGTCCATAAACATTAATTTGATATAATAACCTCGTACCTCGTATAATACGGTCATATAGAAATCGGTGTTAATCGTGAGCTATTTATAATATTGAGCTCGTATATTGGTTTAAGATTTGTAACATCCACTGCTGCAATATTTCACTTGTATTTCCTGTATCATTTGGGTTTTTAAAGATACTCTTCTGGTGGCTCGTAATTTAGATCCATCTCTTCAGGTGTACAGGATGTGCAATCAATAAAAAAGCGCCAGGAGAAATGTTGTCTGAAGATTAATATGTAATTCGATTTGTCGAAATCAATCCAAATAATTTTGTTTTACATAATGCATAAATTGGATTCAGTTATAATATGAAATATGCATAGTTTTTAGGCCTGATTAAAATATTAATTATCTCGTACATTGTTGGTTTTTGATCCAAATTTATAAATACATACGTGAACCTGTCAAATTCACAATTGGACCAAAAATAAGCTACTTACCAAAACATCAATGAGTTACTTACACCCCGCCATTACCATCGAATAAGACTACAATGTTTCATTTACAAATGTGTTTAAATAAAATAAAACTTCAGTTTATTTTCTTTTCAATCATCATTTATTTATTTTTCGAAGTGCTGTAAAAAATACTTAAATCATTCTTATATTTCACAATATTCATTATTTATAGAACTATACTCTTAATTTACGTCTAAATCATTCTTCAATTGAATCCATAAAAGTAGCAAAATATTATTGTAAATCAAAGCGATTAAGGAATTAGTTAAGATGCATCTGAAAAAATTGAATACAGAATAAATTTTAAGATAGCATCGAAATTTTATTAAACAACTGAACAACATTTTATATTAAAATATGAATGCTGGAAAAATTATAAAATCAACTGGTTATTAATAGTATTATCAAAGACAAGAAATCTACTCGATGTACCATGATCGTCTCCAAATACATCGAGTAACCCAGCACATAAATATGTCAAATTAATATTTTGCTACACAACGAGAGAAGTATGTTCTTTATTTAAAAAAATATATAATCACGAGTATAAAGTAAGACAATAAGTCATAGAGAATATAAAGTTCCGTAATAAGGAATAGCGAAACAAATGACAACTTAACCATTATTTAAAGATATTCAAATTGATTTGACAATTAAAATTTTAGTTGATTGGACTGATAATCACTTCGTGGTGATTCAAATATAAACTTATAGATAATACTTAAAACTAGCAGTCAGTTTTTTAACGATAAAAAATTAGCTTAAATGTTATTTACTATTATAATACATAATATAAAGTGCAAGAATATTTTTTTTCTCAAATTATTTTGTATCTGAGATTCTAGACAATCTTCACCACGGAATAATATTAGAAAATTAGAACGATTAAACTTTCCTTCCCGGTGCTGTAAACTGAGTTGACATTGCGTACAATTATCTCTGTAAACATATTTAAGGCATTCATATAGCGAGTTCATATTTGAGGTATTTATCCGTAATACATTTATTTGCTGGATAAAAAAATTACAACACGTTATAATTCATTTAAAGAAATAATCGCTGAAACTGATTTGAAAGATGAAGATGAGTATTTCAGCTACCTTTATTTTGAAATAATCGATGATATAACAAACACATGAGGTGTTGGTGAAGGTTCGGAAGATATAGATTTGCAATTTGAAGGCAATGAGAATAAAGACGAAGGGGACATATTTTCAACAAGTTGTATTTGAATACTATTTGAACTACCAGCGTCATTCTCAAAGCGTAAAAAGTGCAATATTATCATTGAAATTTCTGAACTTAATATACAGCAGTACTCGTGTAAATACCATTAAAAATTGTTGTCTTTATTTATAAATAATGCTATAAAAAGAGGAATTATTTGCATTGATAGGAGTAATGCTCGCGGATTGATCGGTAAGGAAAGATTAACACTAATTTACCATTTTTCTTATCAATGTAGTATTTTGATGAGATCATTTTAACTAAAACTAATTACAACATTGTTTCTGATAAATAACTCGAATTGCTCGATTCGCAATAAATAAATAATTAGTATAAAATGAAACTGCTTCACAGAAAATTGACAATGAACGTGCAGTTGACAATTAATTAATTAATCTGCTCGGTATTTATTTTATATACACGGCCCTTTAGTTATGATAACTCTCTAAAAGGGGCATCGCAAATGTTCGCATTTTTCTTGGAAATCACAGCAGTACTTAAAATAAATGTCTGTATTTTTGGGCGCGGAACCTCTAGTACCCCTTTTAGTTCTGTAGCTTCGCATGGCGACCAACGTCACATTTGGTGGTAACAAATGATGCGGAATGTGAGGAAGATCGATGCGGCCGATGCCAAATCTGTGCGGTTCTTCAATATTATCGATGTCACCTGCAAAAAATAACAATAACACCATATCAGTTATACTTTAACATAATTAGAGAAAATCTACGTCGATTGCACGTGGCGTTCACGTAAAATTCAATCCCATTGGTCGCATTTATGCAACAACTATCTGCAATGTTAGAATACATAAAATATAACCTTCTTCACTAATCCAAGACGGAATTAGATCCATGAACACAGTTTGAAGACATTTCGACGATTAAAAATTATCCGCCAACTCAATATCTCGCCACCTTGGATCACAAACAGTTGCATTTTTTACCATCGTAACAAGCATCTTTCACATAATTACAGACATATATCCGGGCATAAGAAATGTAAGATATGTTAGGAAGTTATCAGAAGCACGCTCATGATACCTCAGTCAAGGAGCATTATAGTGTAAGTAAGTGATTTGATTAGATGAACTATAAGATAATCCACCAAAATAATGCGAGGCCTCATACAAGTTTGGTAACTCGCCAAAAGTTTTTACAACCCGTATGGGATGTTCTACTACGTCCAACATATTTTTCAGATCTGGCACTTTCGTACTATTACTTGTCTCGGTCTCTACATTTGTTTTTAGACGCCGAAATCTTTGCTTCAAATGAGGATGTCAAAAATGACTTGAATCAGTTTTTTGCCAGCAAAGATCAGAAGTTTCATGAGTGTGGAATCATGCTACTGGTATTGAACCAAAATGGAAAATACATGATTCAATAAAATGTATATATATACACTATAAGAAATTCGTTTTTCATTTTCACCAAAAAAAACGAAAATACTTTCCGAACAACCCAATATTTTGCTTTATCACGCCGAACAACCAGGTAATTTGCTTTGGAAACTGAATTAACATAAATTATATTAATAACCGACCGATTGTTGACCCAGCTTAACAAGCCTTATTTTATGAAATAAAATTAGTTAAAAACAATTTAAAACATTTGTTAATGCGTGATCTTTCGTATGCATGTATTTCAAATAGCTGTTAGTTGAGTATGAATTCGTATCAAATAAATATCATTTAAATAAATACATGTGATATTCCATACGGTTGCATCCCAAATAGATGTGAATTGAATACGGTTGTTAATAATATGATGCAGCGATAGTATTGATTAATTAATCGCTATTAGGTCATTTAGGCGCCCATACCATGTGTCACATATTTTTGATATGGCTCAGTAGGTCTCAGAAATTTGAAATATGTTCGCTTCAGATTTGTTTACTTACCATTTACACGAGTCGGAGAAAAAGACGATGAATATAATACAACGCGGTATAAGAGCCGTTGCAAAATCGGAATGCAAAAGAAAAATCTCTTCTTAATTGTGTTTTCGTTATGAAAGTGATAAGAAAAAAGCATAAAATATATTGGCGCCAATGCTTCAGATAAATTTAAAGAATTTTTCGAACACACATGATCGGAAGAGATTAGTGGATTAGCCAAGTATTTTTAAGTTGGTAATACAGTCTCAAATTTGATTATCGAACATAACAAACATTGCACTGGGAAAGTGTCACGTATGCTCCTGTCAATCACTTATTACTAATTTAATGGCAAAAAAAAATATTCTTTGAAATTGATAGACTCGTTTTCTTCGTCATTTCGTCCGTTAGGCGGGTCCATATCGTGGCGTAACGAACGTAAGGCGCTCTTTAAAATGCCAGAAGCGACTCGGGGAAACTTTTTAATACATCGATTACCGTGTCCTAACAGTGTATGGATGAGACATTTTACCGAAATAATATTGAATCTCACAATTATAATTATAGAGAGGTAATAAGTAAAAGTGAAGTTTCGTTTCAGTCCTAATAATACTAATAATGAAATTAGTTATATGAGAAAACTGTCATATGCACTGGAAATCTAGATGGAAATAAAAAGACATTTTATAGCTCATTTATTTATGATGGATTTTTACCGGTCAAGCCAGCCTATTTCAATACGGAAAAATGTAATTCAATTGAATCTTCATTTTTTGTGAGTCTATTCACTTTGATTAATACTTCCTAACACAATTCACGATAAATCCATGCCGACGAATACAATATAAAAGTGTCATCTGTTTATCCTATTTACAATGTAATATATAAATATTAAATAGTGTTAACAATAAAATTCAAACAATTCGTCCCATATATTTCGCAAAGCCGCTAATGTATATTTTCCATTTCTTGCGCGGTATCATCGTTGTTACTATGGAGCCGTATTGGTGCAACGTTAACAGATGTCCCAAAATAAAGTAATTCATACGTAATCAAAAAAATCATCGTGATTTGACAATTTTTTTTTGCTTATTTATATCAGACACACAATAAACTATTTCATTTTAACAATTTGGAATACTAGTGAATCGTACACAGACAGAACAAAGTATTTATTTTAATAATAATTCGTCTGTTTCACAATGCATTTTAAAAAAAGTGTAATCAGAAAATTCATTGTTTAATTATAATGATGTTTATGTAACATACAACTGTATTGTATTATAATATATTTTTTTGATAACTAAATATGTATTGATAAAGAACGTCTTAAATTAAGTTGCTTGATTTTTAACTTGGATCTGTCAAATACAATAAATACATGTTGTCAAAAGATTATAAACTTATCTTTCGAAAAATATTTGGTATCAGTTACCGCAGGTTTTGTAATTGTTTTGCAAGACAAATTAAGCTTTCCCAAATGAGGACTACTTACGATGTAAGCAACAAATATAATATCATTATGTCAACCAGCATGAACATTCGACAGAATATCCAGCAAATTCCTGATCACATATGACTAACGTAAACATGACCCCTAAAAAGTGCTAAAAGGCCTATTACACTACACAATTTCAAGGCACCCTTACCCTTACTAAGTGCGGTGTAGTAAACCTTAGGCACTTAAAGCACATACAAGAGACCACGCCCATTCTGCAGTAAGAGCACTTAATATTGTGTAGTGTAATAGGCCTTTAATTATGAGTTTATAATAACTACGCAATGTCAACGTAAGTTTTGGTAGCTTAAAAAACTGTCTTGCATTTTTAAATATTATTTTTTAATTTACAGAACTATGTTTCAAAATCGTAAAACATATACACATATCGTGATTAGGAAAGAATTTTCAAAACGTGACGTCCATTTTTTTAAATTAATTTACACATTAAACTAAATGTGACTTCATAAAATAAGTCGGTGCAAGTAAAGGAAAAATTGTGGAAATTTAAAAAATCAGACCATGGTTTCCCAATGAATTAAGCGAGTAAATTCTAATGAGATCTATTTAGATAAGTTTTCTCATTATGAAGATCCATATCCCAAATCCACAATGGACATAGTTAAAAGATAGTGAATTGGCTGTTTATTATCTTGGCAGTACGTAAGACTCTGTATTTAATGAAAAGGACTTATATATGTATATTTAGTTGGAAATTTAATTTGGAAATTAAAGGGTGAGTAATTATTATTGTATCTTGACAAATTAATGGTATAATGTTAGGTTAGGTAAAAAGTGGTTAAGTTAAATAAATCTTACCTCCTTCGCCAGTATGTCTTCGTTCTCTGAGATGTCTGATGCAACTCTTCTGAACGAGGTCTCTGATATAATCCACTGAACACTTTTCCAAGTCTACCATCACCACTGATGCTGCGAGGGCGGAGCACACCATAACGCTCTGGGAAAAAAAGCAACCGAGTTTTTATTTCACCAATTTACTCGTGAACACCAAAAATAATAAATCAATCGGTATATTCTTGGTAGAACTGCATTTCACGACAGTTGAATAATTTTACTAAATTACAACTACACATGTTAATGTTTTTGTCCATGGATATTTTTGTGATACTATTATTAATTTTTATTGACATATATGATAATAGTATCTTTTTTATATTAATTATTTTGTAAAACTTCAACATAAATAATACTAGGCGGTTTCAGGAAATTCATATTTATACTACTTGATGTTCATGTACTATCCGTAACATAATTTTAAAATACTACACATTTTAATAACTAATTATACATTGCTTGCCTAAGATTTAAGTAATGCTTAAATGTTAAAAAAAGAGAATATATGTTTGGCCAGTCAAGATATTCAATTAGATGGATGTGTACCGAAATCTAAGTTAAAAGTATGATACAATTAATATATTTGTTTAAACATGTTCGCTCCCAAAGTGGAGCATATAGATCTACACAGTGTGAATATATCCAATCCGGAGCAGAAAAGGAAAACGTAGCACATGAATTTCCTCAATGTAAAAACGTCTCAACAGATTATTTTTTGGGCATCCAGTCCAGCATGTTTGGATTATTAAAAATCTGACGGATGTGGGAGACGAACCCGCACTCTCCGGATTGCTAGGCTAACCTCTACGCTACCGGGGGTTAAGTTAAGATATGATAGTTTAATTTATCGCATATAATTTTTAAAATATATTATTTATAAATAATACCAAAATATGTTATAGAGGGAAGTTAAATTATATCGAAAGCTATTTTGATGTTTTGTATTAATTCGATTATCACTACGACAATCAACAAACTTTCATGTAATGGTCATAATTGTCATTTTTCTATTAATTTTAAATTCTATCATTCTTCAATGTGGACTTTTCTTAGTATATAAATAACTTAATTTAAGCGATACGTGATATTAAATTAAACGTTGAGGTATTCATACAACCTCACGTATTTTCTAATATCTCACCCTTCTATATCTAATGTCAACTACACATTGGGCATTTAAATTTCCGATAAAATATTGGTGTGAAGATTAGCTTCGCATTTTAAGCCGGTATCTTACATTCAAACACACACTAAATATATAATATTTTACTATGCAGCTACTGTATTTCATTCATGATTTAAACGATTCAGAAACCCACGTATTTATTCACTAAGCCAGAGACCACAAACATTTATCATTACTTTATATATATTTGTACACAGTCAGCAATAACAATAACATTATTTTCAGATAGGACACTACTCTGAATCCGTTGTATTCTTTGTATATATATATACATTAAAACAAGAGATTGCAAAAAAGAAAAGTATACTTTACAAAGTGACTTAAATCAAGATACGTATTCCTGCAATATTGGCAACAATATATTCATATTGATTGTTAATGTTAAGTCTAACGTTATTTTTGATAATGTTGTCACAATACAATACAACAGTTTGTGAGATAACTGATTACCGTGAAATTATAATTTTATATAATTAATAA
>JAGVSQ010003012.1:0-22850 GCA_022683975.1 Rhyacophila evoluta | reverse complement strand
CTTTCGGCATCTTCAGGCTATATTACATGTGAGCAGTGAGCAAACATATAACATAGTTAGTTTGTTTGGATATTATTATATCGATGGCCACAACACGTATCACACATTCAAATAAAAAGATATTGGGAAATTAATGAATATACACTTTTTTGAAATAAAAGTAAATATTATTTCACTCTAAAAGGTATTTCGTTTTCTCAAATGTCCCAATACTTATTTTTTTATAAGGTTTTTGGTCCTCCGGAAAAATTTAACAAATGTATATATACATTATCAACTTATGGTCATCGATATAATATTTTATTTTTATATTTTCACTATATTATCTTGTAGAAAAAATTACCTGTACTCCCGATGTCCACCTGAGTTCTTCTCGGTTAGTGGCTAAGACAGTGATGACGTAGCGCTGTCCTTGCCTAACAGCCGGCACAAGAAGTCTCTCGTAAGAATTGATGCGGCGTTTTATCATCACAACTTGTCCCTTCAGGAGTATCTCTACGTCCACAGATCCGCCGCAAGGCATTATCGAGACCAGCATTGTGTCAGTTGCTTGTTTACCTGCCTACAATATTTTACTGTTACTATAAAACTAATTTTGTTATTTTATCAGGCTCTATGCTATTGACAACTTAGTCAAAATTATTAAGACATATCATCAAGTAGATTTACACATTGTGAAAAGATTGGTTGATTATAAATCATTTAACCATATCATTAAAAAAAATAAGAATTACAATCTACAATCTATACTACGAATATACGAATTGTCTACGAATTCAATTATGTCTACGAATTTAATTGTGTATGTCAATGCTGTTATATGTGTATTTTAACACATCACCTATTAGAAAATTATAAATCAATTCTGTAACTAAATATTTTGCTTCCAGTTGGCGTCCAATTGTAGGATTTTGCAAGTTGTTTTATGTTTTTTATTAAAATATACGTGACTTTCTTACACGATTTCTTAAAAAGAATAGAATTTTATGAAATAATTTACCTTAAATCGAAAGACTGCTTTTCCGTCTAACTTTTTGAGATTTACATTTTCAGGTTTACCATCTTTTAGGCGAGACTGTTTTATCTTTTGGTCGTATATGTGAAATGCAGATCCATATGGAAATGTGAGATTCGTTTGCTTATTGACAGCAAATAGATTGAAGTAGTACATCTAGAAAGGAGAATTTATCAATGTTTAACATATGACAGTATATAAAAAAATATCAGCATAAAAAAGTAAGTTTAAAAATTAATTGTTTTATCATGTAAAATAAATATTACTTGTTAGAATATGTACACAAAAATGTTAATTTATCGTTTTTTAGATCCATTATATCCGTATATTTATATTAGATGGCTTTTAACAATTAGATAAACGTATTATATTATGTATTTGATGCAAAAAGAAATGATACCAACCTTTCCATGTTCCAAATTATCAACCGTATGACGAGTTCTTGCACCAACACAAGATATTAATACATCGCTAACATTTCCTTGGTCGACTGATTTTCCTGAAAGTATTCAAAAAATGAACTAATGCCGGTTACATAGATTTTTATTTTGTTTTTGATATAAAACATGCGGATACGGAAATGGAAGACTAACCAACGAATCAAGCGGTCCTAAATATTCACTTAAAGGTGGAAAGTTGAATAAACAATATATATCGATGATACAAGTATTATGGAAAACTGTCTCAAAAACATGATTACCTTTACGACTATTATTGAGTCTTTGTTTAGCGTTAGAGCGCCCTTCGTTTGTCTTTATTGCTCCTCCGGATCCCAAGTCGTATCCCATCGCAGCTCTATCACCGCGAGCCCCGCACAGCGAAGTATAGTTTCGCCTGCTGCTGACCACCAAGCAGTACTCCGTCACGTGAGGGTCTATCGGACTGAGATATTATTGATTTAATTTTTTATTTTTCCCAATTATTTTAATTTAGAGCTTCTATAATATATTAGTTAAAATACTTTTTTCAAAAATATCTTGCTGATGCTTTACGTGATCCACCATTTCCCTCTTTTACATTTTTGTAAGATCTGTTGAAAATCACAACTTAAATATTGATTACCCCAACGTATTTTGTGGGCAATAATATTTATGCTAGCACGAGTGAGAAGGAATCAGTTCTATTAAAAAATCTTAAAATCGCCCACAATTATTAGATGTTTCATTTGATTCGCTTTACGAAGTGGTTGTTTTGAGATGACTTTGAAAGTATTGAATAGATACTAAAAATGGGAGCTATTATTGGCTTCAAAATCTAATAGTTATTCACTTTGATATAATGAAAAACATTATTTATGACATGGATTTCATCTTTGGCTGAAACTAAAAAAATCAAAATGGTAATTTTTAATTCATTCATGGGATATCGAATGATTATTTTTTCAACAGTGTCTGTCTATCTTATTGCTTCCCAACGTGGGTGCTGAAGTCTCAAGGTGATAGAAGTTTCAGGATAATTTCTGGAGTGATTTTTTTCCAGTAGTTTTTTCGAAAATGGGGCGGTAAGCCAAAACATTGGGAATCTATCCAACATATTACAATAAAACTAGACACTGGAATAATAAATGATGATCAATCTTCCATTAATATCAGTCAATAAATAATCAAATCATTGTAGCAAAGTGTCAAACAAAGCTTACACGCGAGCTTTTTTTGTGTCAGTTTGGTTTCCGAGGACAAATTATCACATCGCTTTATTTCCGCGGTGAGTTAGAAACGTAAACTGGTTTAAAAAAGCTATGATTGATTGGGACGGTGTGAGAAAATGCTGCCAAGCTGAGGTCATTGTAATGACGGCTGAGAGATGTGAGGATTGTGAGGTGATTCCGGTGAGTATAGTTGACAGTGTCGCGCCGAAAAGAATTTTGGTGAAAAGTTCATTAATTTATTGTTATTTTATAAAAAAATAGCCACAGACGCGCACAAAACAGCAACAAGAATACAATAAAAACAGAAATGCATTAAATACGCTATATTTTACTTCTCCCCGGTAGCACACGCGCATAGCAATCCCGGGTATACGAATTTGTTTTCCACATCTGTCAGGTTTAAAAAAAATCCAAAAATGCAACATTGGATATCCATTTGGTTAGGAAATCTGTCAAGACGTCATCGTAGTGTGGAAATCCATATACTCCACGTTTGCAATGGATATTTTCACAATGTGAAGAAGTGCAGATCCATTTGTTCCACTTTATGAGCGAACATGGTATAAAATAAAAATCGTTCTTCACTCGCGCAACAACACAAACGTATATTTAATATCTTAGCGCTATCAAATAATTTTATTATGCCATCCTTTTATGGTTCTTTATGATACTTTGACTTGATGGCTTAACTGCATCACTGATAAACGTAATCTTTATGATTACAAATGTAATATTTAAGATAGGACTAGATTTTTATAGAAAATATTTAATTTGTAAAATAGATAATCATAAAATGACTTTTTACACGCTACTGGATATTGCGCTGCAGGGCTAGGCAACTTTTTTTTCTCTATTAAAGAGTTGCGATTTATGGGCAGGCTTGAATTGTGAATTGTGGCCGGTGTCAGATTACACTTCTTCGCGTAATCCTGTCGCACGTTTCCAATCGCCTTCCTCTCTACAATAACCGTTAAAACCGACTAACTGTTTTTTTTTGTAATCGATTTGTTGCAACTCTTTCATATAACTCACATTTCCATGGATTAAAAAAATAAAGATATCATCTTCCATAACCATAACACTCTTAACTCAAAAAATTCCAATCGAATAACGCTAACGATATTACGATCTTGGAAATAATTTATTTTTGAGACTCATATTTTATATACTATTTGAGAAACAAGATAAATAAAAAAAAATATTTATGGTAAGGATAGTAACGAATAAAAAGTAGATTTAAGTATACTTTATTGCTTTTAATGTTAGTGTGCTTTACAGCACAACCATTATAAAAACAAGCCGATCGAATATTATGTAGTCAGTCAACTTTCGATTCCATATTGTTGCAAAAGCTTAATTTGTAATTAATTTTAATGCTAATTTTATAGCCTAACATAAACATATTATTATGTTGAATTAATCGTTTACCTTTGAGCATTTCATTAATATTTATAGATATTATGTTAATATGACAGGTAGTATAGTATTTTACCTTCCTTAGCAAAGGAGAATTCTTCGAAGAAACAGAGCCTTAATAAAAATGAAATATCAACCGTGTCACATTAAATCGTTTGTTTCATTCGTAGGAGCATAGACATTCCGAGAAATTAGCAGTCTTTGAAGCTCCCGTGTATTCTTCCATTATTGGTATGCATTATTGACAGCTCCTCAATAAGTAGAGATTCTTACTGTGCAAATAAAATGACAAAGGGAAACGCATAGAAACAATCAAGTTTTTATGGTATAGTATCGTAAACTATTTGAACGTCACCAGAGTTTATCATTTTTCGTGTTAAACGTTTACGCCATGTTTGATCATGGGAGTTTTTAAGCTTAATGAATTTAATTTATTTCTGCGATTTTATTAATTATATTGTCTCCCCGGTAGCGCAGTTGGTAGCGTGCACGCCTTGCAATCCGAGGAATGCGGGTTCGGTTCCCCATCTGTCGGAGGAAAAAATCCAAAAATGCAGGACTGGATACCCATTGGGTTGAGCAATTGTATGACGAACAATTCTCGTGAAAAATAATCTGTCAAGACGTCTTTACATATCTGAGATCCATATACTCCACTTTCGGAGTGGATATCCATATGCTCCACCTTAGGAGCGAACATGGTATTAAAAAAAATACAAAATATATTTATTTCATCATAAAATTCCTCAATTTCTAAAAATCCTCTAATCGTACGATACTTTGTATATTTGCAATTTGAACTATACTGGAGTGCTGAGTAAAAGTTTTGTAATAAAAACTCATATGACAAGTACACAACCCTTTGGAGAATTTTCACATGCATACACATCCTTTGCACCGTGTGTAAAATTTAAAACGGATACTATGTTATAATTATATAATGTAATATGTATATGTATGTTAAAATATATGTTGACTTATTTTTCTATTTTTGTGGTCATCCAAGAAGTGTTTTCATTTTTAATTTAATATATGAGTCAAATATTTTTTTCCTTTTCACACAAGAGTGTCAACGCAACCTGCGTATGTTCTGACCTGCGCAATGGCTGACAAATTGCGCGGGACACGTCGCGACGGGTCGCTCCTTCAATATCACCTTTGGAGAAACAATTAATTTTATCCATTCAAATCACCAAACGCGAACACATTAATAAACTGGTTTTGGCTTTATGCTCCACGTATTTTAATGCACTAATGCATTATTTTTGTTTGCAAACTGTTCTTATGAAATATGATACGATGTTGTGTTGAGACGCGAAGTATCGCTGAGGTGACCATAAAAAGCCAAACCTCTCTAATACTCGTATTTATTTTAATTCTCTGCTATAAACGAATATTAATGTTCATTTCTGGTGCAAATTTTCATATTATTATTCAACAGTGAAACAATCTAAAATCAGAATAGAAAAAAGAACAGTATTCTATGTAATCGATTACATTTATCTACTATGAAAATGGAATGTGTATTTTTTTTTCATTATCTAAGATGCCAAGTAAAAATATTCCAAAGAAAATCTTTCTATTCAAAAAAAAAATCGCTGTATATTTTTACGAGTTATTTAGTGTTATGAACCATATTAATACAAATAAGAACTTTATCATATAATTGGGTAAAAATCGACGTTAAATCAAATAGTATGGCTTGAATATTTTTCTTCACAGAAATGAATAACATCGACCTACTTTCATCTCATTTTAGAGTTTATTAATCAAAATTTTCATTGACAACTAGTTAAAAAAATGCTGTAATTGTGATGTACACTAATTCCAAGTGTGAAGAAGTAAATTTTTGGTAGTAGTAAAACTATTATTATATATATTCCTTAATAATATTATATTTGTTAATATTATAGAAATTTTGAAATTAATTTATTAATTAAAACTGGGAAATTTATTTCCAAAAGTCATTTGAACGTGTGGCCATCCTAAACCAGAATCGGCATTCGTTATGGCCGAGTGCTTCCATTTTTGACCCGTGTAATATTTTAAATAAATCGTTAAAAGATAAAAGATTCTTTGTTACCGGTTCAGTTTTTTATAATAGCGGAATAAAACAATTCACGGTCAGAGGTCAAAGATATCTCATGAAGTCGTGGCTCCACGAGGAAGTGTGTTAAAAATCAAGCGGATTCTACCAACCTAAAAATGGTGCCAGGTCGTGAGATCATAAAACTAAACTTCTCATTACTAAAATAATAGAATTTTAGCCATGAGTCTAATTTATTAACAAAAAGATGTTTGAGATGCTTCAATCTACATTAATGAAATTATTATTACTAGGATATATTCGCGACTTTTATGGTTAATACATATTGACTGTGGAAAGAAAAAGGGACGTAAGCCACATTGAAAAAAATACAGGAGGGACAAAAAATGTTTATTTTATGATTTCGAGCCAAAGTCAAAACATTACACAGAAACAATCTTGAAGTGCTGAAGACTAAAACTGATATTTTATTTACTCAATATGATATTAACATAATAAGTTATTGAAGAAAAACAAAAAAAAAGATTACGTGAAAGCCTTTTTTTCAAAGTCGCACATTTCACAAGCCATATTTTTTTCAAACTTAAAAGCTAAATTTAGACACTGATTCGCTATTTTCAGCTTACATCCATTGGTGGAACGTGTATTAAGTTGTTTACATTCAGATTATCGAATAAAACCTATATTGAAAACCGGGAGTTACGTCCTTTTTCCTTTTCACAGTTGAAATAATTCCCATGATAGCGATTGTATTATATTATACAAATATTTTTATATACAGACAGTGAATTATTTTATTGAAGATAATTTTTAATTTCTGATAAATGGGAAGTTCTGCTTGTTAAATATGTATATATGTAATTGAAAAACGGAAAGGAAATATTTAGATTGTACGGATGTAGGTAAAAAATCCATCATTTAATTTCAAAAAAATAAAACCTTCGAAAATATTATTATTTAATAGTATTTACAATAGAAATATGATTACTTGAGATCGCTTTTTATTATAGATATATTACAACATTAAATATTAGTTAATATTCGTTTTACCACTTTGTAATTTTAATCTCCTTATTTTTCCATAAAGTCAAACTAATAGCGAGGAACTGTTTAGTTAATGCACACACATAACATTGAAGAATGCAGTATCTAATTAGATTCATAATGATATTTTAAATACCTCTGATCCCACTTTACGGTGAGTCGTTTGCGCCTCTGCCTCCTTTGCAAGCGCATCCTGGGCATCTGAGCCATACGGGCAGTGTGAGGGGGAACCGGCTCGCTACTTGCGAATAATTGCACGTCACTCGATCGGTCCACAGCAGATAACTAAATAAATAAAAATATTGTTTAAAGCTAAGCTGGAAAGATATTAGATACTACTACTACCGCCGAGCTTTTTCAATCAGTTCTCCAATGTCGAAGAAGTTTTTTTAAGCGGTTAAGCTGTCATGAAAATATAGAAACTTTGAAATCAAAGTTTCTAAAAACTGTACCCAATGCTTTTATTTATCATTCTTACTTTCATGGTATAATGGTATAAATATAAAAAGCTTGGCTTAAAAGAATTAAGACTAGTCTATTGTTTTATATTATATTATTGCATCCATCCATATTTTTTTACCTCTATAATGTATAGGCCAATTTTGGCTGAGTCTGTCTTGAATGTATCCAATTCATTGCTTTTAAACTCCGTCAGCAAAGTGGTATCTTTATCTGCAAAATGAAAATTTCATTACTAATATGCATTTAATATGTTCTTAGTGTAGCCACTAACATCATAGTTGAAAACAATATTGACCAATTATAATGGCTGTTTCAAAATATATTAAAAAAAAATAGTTTGTCAATGCGGTACGGTGTACTTTCATTTGCTAATGGATAATTAGAGGATCTTTAAATTAAATATCTACACACAAAAAGCTTTGTACGTTGCACTTGTTTTGTCAAGTACGGCAAATACTTGTCTATTTTATTACGTACTAGCCTTGAAATTTTAGGGTGACTACATAGCTATAGATTTTAGAACCACCGATAATATTTATCAATTTAATTTAAATTATAAGAATGGTAGATTGAAAATTAAAAAAAATTTGCAAATGTTATTTTTTTAACCTTGTTAGCTTCGAAAGTGGAGCCTATGGATCTACACAGTGTGTAGATTTTCAGTCCGAAAGTGTAGTACAAGAATCTCCGCAATGTGACAACATGTATTAACAGATTATTTTTACTAGGATATTGATTGTAATAAAATACTAAAAGCGACATAAGTGGTTTATTGAAATATGGTGAAATTAAAACATTATTTTTAATAATTACTGTTTCCTAATAACACAATATTTACCTATTCACAAATTTTTAGGTTAATCAGCATCAAAAGACGTTAAGGCGAGCTTAGAAAATTTGAAGCTACCAACAGAACATCTGCGTACTTCATCAAAATTTTCCGAATTAAAAGCTTACTTTCACCGTAAATAAGTCTAAATAAAAAAAATCAAAAGGTCAAAATTTCTATGAGTTGTCTAACTTCTCAGTTTCAATAGACTAAAGGAAGATAAATTTAAAAATGAACATTCAGTTTTTTGTTTTCGTTGAAATGACTTATGATGCAGGTTGATTTTACAGATTATTATATTCTCAGTTCAGAATTCGTTGGTAGAAATATTTATAAAACGTGGTCGTCATATTTAATATATTGCAAATGAGAGGAAATTGTTAAGTAAGAGGAAAGACTGACAGTAACAGATTACGTATATAACAAAATGCGCGGCGTCAAGAAAGAAAGAAAAAAAATGAGATAAAGAAACTTGTCGATGGAGTTATAATATATTTAAAGAATCGATGTGACTGAATGGCGAATGGCTTTGCACTAAAAAAACAAGTTGTAATTTATTCATAAGGTAGTAAGTAGGTTGTACTTATGGCAGGTGTATTGGCCAATCATTCTCAAACATTCAAAGGAACAGGACGGGGCAGTTTGAAGAGCGATTCTTTTCGAAAGCGTCAATTGTTTCTGTCAATAGCACGAGCCAACTTATTCAAGTATTGCAGATACGCACTGGGTGTAAAATAAATTTATCTTCGTTTATAAAATGCATTAATTTCTCATAGCATGAAGATCAACATATTTTTAATGTAAATATCTGTTGAGAAAATTAACTGAAAATCATCGTGAAACACTATGTATCATGCTTCAACCTCGTTGAGCCACAATGGACACCCTTAAGAGTATACAAATATTACTAGAACAATATTTGAAAGATGAACTCAATTTTGACTTTCTAGTTAAGTCGTTATGAGTTTTCCAAGTATTTTATATTTGGTGTCCAGCATTCTTGTAATCGATTTAAAATTTGAATAAATATGAAATGAAAACAAATTTGGCTACTCCACTGGACTCAAATAAATACATCGATATGTTCGTATACATTTGAATACATAAAGTAGTTAATGTGAATGTGTTGTTTTATCGCGCTTTTAATGAAACTTTATAATTTCTACTGAAATGCCAACAAAAACTTTGGTTATTAATTTCACTCTTTACAGCTACTAAATTTATGTTGTATTTGTATATATATTTAATAGCCTCAGTTATAAAATAAAAAATTTTTTTTTATCAATTGTTTTAGTAAAAAGACTTCTGTTTAAGTTCTACGAATACGTATTTTTACTTATTTATTTTGTAAATATTTCAAATTGATTCGCCTCTGTTTTTAATTGAAAAGGTGCGGTTTTTAAAGAGTTGTAGAAACCCGAAGGTCACCAATCTCAAAAGATGCACTCACAATGATCCGTAAAGAAGTATTTGACCCGCCGACTACAGGACTCTCCGTTCAAGTTTTTGGTCACACATTTAATAGTCTTAGTATGTGAGATTAATATAAAAATATTAAGTTAATATTCCAGACTTACGATTACCGTACTTAATACTGCTACCACAATATTTTTCATATAATTCTAGGATGAATTAAAAAAAAAAAAACGTGTATGTATATTGACAACTATTTTGTAACCATATAAGCAAATAAAAGATGATCCTTATAGGACCCATCGGACCATCCGACTTGGTTGCCACAAGGGGAATTTCATTGCTTTGCGGCGTCATTTGGCGAGCGTGATGATTTCTTCACATAAATTGCTTGACTAAGACTCCATTTTTTCAATAAACTTTTTTATCATTCTATTTCTTCAGCCCACTTAAGTGCGTAGTAACCCACGTCGTGGGTAATTTATATTTACTCCCGGAACTTATTACCGTTGAATAAAGTAGATCGCTTCGCGATATCAGAACTCCGGTATACGCCTGATTAAGACCAGGTGTAAGGACGGGGCATGTAGATGGTGCACAAGTTAGATTAAGCCGGGAGTGAAAATAAAAACTGCGTCCTATTCCGATAAACATGCAAACATTAAAAAGATTCGTTTGTGTATGGTCAGGTGATAATAATTGTTAAATATTTTTCCTCTTTGTGGAGGCAAACAATATGGTTTGACAGATTTCGTAATAACTAAGGACAATCGATAGTATAAAAAAGAATGTCGCACAAGAATTCAAAGCGATTTTTAGTGCGTATTAACACTTTATCATATTATTTTTTGATAAAGTAAGCAATGCAGTTTTAGGCAGATTTAAGAAAATGTTGAATATTTTATTCGCTTAGTGTAATTTATTTATTATTCAAAGTAAATAACATTAAAAAAATATAGATAATGCCAGTACAATATCTAAAAAATACCGTTTTCAATAAAGTACTTGCCAAACTAATTTAAATTTGGTGAAATTAAATGTCTTTTTCGGTGCTTAATCGCCTCAGATGTGATCGATTAATTGCCGCTCTTAGTGAAACGGTATGATACAGTTATTTAAGATCAATGAATGAATGGATCGGTCATTGAATAAACTCCAAAAATAGAACATCAAACATATTGCTCACTGATACTATTGTATATATAAATGTTTAGGCAGGTTCAGAATAAAGAAAAAATACATTTAGTGAAATTGAATTTGTATTAAAATCTTGTATAGATTTACGCCGATCTTGTAATTCTGTACCATGATTTAATATTTTCAAGTTTCTACATCAGTACTCCAGAACTGAATCCTATTAAGTGCTATATCCCAAACTTTGCAGTAGATCCATTTGAATCATCACTACATACAGTATAATTAAAGCTTATTTTTTGATAACCAGCCACAGTTCCCTTATCATAAATCAAATCATCTAGAGGTTGATTTGACCAAATGGACTTAAAATTAATAAATAATAAAAAAAAAGTATTGTTTGATTCTAGAATCAAGATTAATATTATTTAAAAGTTAATATCTCGGAAAATGTTTGAAACATTATTTTATACCATCTACCATGGTATAGAAAAAGCAAAACTAGGATGATGTTGAAAATGGACGGAATATATTATTTACCTGATAATTCAGAATGATTGCGCTGGGAGTACTTGACTGACCAAACTACGGTGGAAGAGCATGGAGTTACAGCTACCGAAAGAGGAATACCAGCTCTTTCAGATTGAAGAATCACCCTGGAAAGAGAATAATTTTGTTAAATATGTATACAATTTGTTAAACATACGAAGTAAATAGATAACATTGTAAATATAGTGTATTGTGACATATTAATAAAAATTTATGCCATAATTAAAATTCCAATATAAATTTGATAACATGAACGAATAAAAAGCCAACTAATCTTGTAAAACTAATCTCATGAGATATCTGTATAATTTGAAAATTAATTTCCTCTATCTAGTGACGGAAGTGACTGTTAAATAGCCCAATTATGAGAGATTTTAATGTGGTTAAAATGGTGGTTAAATTGGATATCAATACGCAAACAATGTTTAAGTTATGTCTGTCGAAAAACAAATAAAAATAAAACCAACAGAGGTATACATATAATTAAAATGCATAATAAGTGTTCATACATATATGCATCTTAGTATAATATGTACTGCATATTTTTCCAGTCACCGTGAAATATGTTGAGCTTATAATTAAAATCTTTTAAATTAGATTCATACAAAATAAAAATAAGCACTTCTTTGATTAATTTTGTAAAAGGTCATTTCGCTACAAAGTGCGCGAGCTTTAAGCTTCTTCTGGAGTAGGCGTAAGGATTATTTAAATACACTTTTCATAGTCGCCGACCCAGTTTGATGCAGATCGTTACATTTACAAGATTCATGCGATATGCCGTGCACTACCCAGACAATAAATCAACTGAGCTGTAAATTATATGTGACAATTTTCGTCGTTTATGTTTTGATGTGTGAAGAGCAAAAATGTTTTTACTTACTAACGTATCTAGTTCGAATACTGGTAATAGAATAATTATGAACTCGTATTGTATTAATTAATTATTTAAATTAATATGTAATTAGTAAAACGTTATTCACAATATATTCTAAAAAATATGCAAATTATTTAATTTATTTCAATTTATTTAAAATAGTTATGACAAGCGACAGAACTATAATAAGATATGATTTTTATAAAAAAAAATATACATCTGATAATGATGATCGTATTATTTTGAGTATTTTAACTTTAAGTTTAGGATAGAAATAATTATGTCAAGAAAGTATATGCATTTATATGCATTGCTAATTACATATTAAGCTTGCAATACTTAATTCAGGCTTTAACGTAAGGTTTGAATTATATCTATAATATATTTGATGGTCCAAAACTAGTGGGTCTAAGAAAGTGTATTTATTTGAATAATACTATTTTAATTAGTTATTTGAGCGCATGTTTCTATTCTCCAGTACATTCAACGTTTAGCATTGAAGTACCGTACATTGTTTGGACTGAGCAATTTTGAATAAATAAGATTGCGATAATCTAGAAAGAATTTAGAAGTCGATATAATTATCGAAAGATTTTTACATTGATTATTGATGGAATTAGTGTTTGTTGATCGATCACTGAAGTATTTTATTATAAACAATGATAAGTAAGACATGTTATTGTAATTCACGACGAAAACTATGCTATCGGCAGACAAAGCGTTAAAAGCTTACTGTTACTTGCAACGTAAAAAAACATGCAAAAAACAAAAGTTTTCGAAAAAAGCATCGTAAATCGTGATGCGGTCGTCTGGATCGAAAAGAGTTTAGCGGAATAATATTGTTAGGAGCGTATATTTGGAAATGCTCAGACATTCGTCATTCGGTGAGCGCGGGACCTCCCATTCGTACATAAATTAGCCCCTGACATGTCGATCTACAGGGTTGGCGGACTTCGCAATCAAGGAATTGATAAAAAAATTTAAGCTTTGTTTTCCTGAAAATATCCCGAAAACATTTTTCAGAAACTGTGCTTTGACGACAATTACATTTTAAACGAAAAGTTATTACAAAAAGTGATTTAAATAAAAAAATTGGTTACATGTTATTTTATAAAACATGTTATTTTATCCCTCTACATGTTATTTTATAAAACTATTATGAAACTTCGTTACTATTAAACATATGATTGCTCTCCGTATATCCCAACAAAATAATCATATTCAAGTCACGTTTCAGATGAGAGAATAAAAAAATACTATAGTGAAAGAAGAATAAAAACGGAACGAACATTTTTACATCCGTTCTATAAATATTTATTTATTAAAACTCTATAACGGTCCAATAAATGTGTTATAAATGAATTAATTAGTTTTCCGATAGCTATTTATAATGACTACACTAGTCTATAGACTAGACTAGTTATAACTAGTTATAGTAAACTATCGACTATTTTCAGCCGTAGCCAATGAGATCAATTCTGAAAAACCACGAAATCACTGAGTTTAATAATAATCTAATGATAGATCATCATGGTGATAATTAATCTTGTTCATTCCTCTCGTTGATTACTTTTATGTTCATAATAGTATCTAATAAGAGAAAGCTATTTCTGTAATTATTAGTAAAATAAAAATTACCCATAATAGCGATGTTACTTTTTAAAAGCTAAATCCGATAATTTGTCTCGTAGGCTACGCCTAATATATTTCTTAGAATGGAAAAACAAAGAAACATTGCTATATTTTTTCATTGTTTGACGAATATGTTTATTAGAAATATGCGATTAAATACATGTTTTGTGTAAAAGTCATCGAATCTAGTTTCTGTGAAAACTAATCATCCGTAATTATAATAGATAAATAGGGTTTCTGATAAATAAAATGTGTAAGTATATACATTTAGTTTTACGTTTCATGTACATGTATTTTGTTATCCAGTTGGTTATTACAAAAATCGTAAAATATAATTGCACGGTCATTTATCTTTAATGCGGTTTTGGGATAAGCATTATCGGTAAACTAGATGTGATTGTAATGTTTACACACCGTTTTGGTAATGTTTATTTTAATAGTTTTGCAATAATTGTTTGATTTTGGCAAAACTACGAAAGCTTTTAAATAATTATTAAAACTTAGGACACGATATCACTTCCAGTTTGAAAACTCTTTTTGAAAAGGAAAACTCAAGTTTAGTTTTTGACACATTTCGTACACAATTCATTTGATAAATCTTGACAAATGTTCACATCTGTTTTTAATTATATACCACGTTATTTAAAATTCTCCAATTAGGCATATTAAAGTATCAAGCCATTACATTTAAGTTGACATGAATTTAAGCATCATATTTTCAGCAAAATTACATTTTTGTTTCATAGTACATTAGTATCTGTAATGAGACATCGATGGAGTTTAAAATGAATAAAAAAATATTGAGTGTATACCACTGTGTGGTTTTTTTAATTAAACTAATAAACAAGAAAGCGTATTTTAAAAGTTATAACATGTATTTATACGCTATAATTTTGTCTTTAAAACAATTAAACTATTTAAAGTCATATGTATAAAAGTATGAAACTGTATGGAAAAGTTGTATTAAAATGAGAAAAAAGCTTTAATGAAAGAATTTGAGGTTAAAATCCGTTTTTACCTTTAAAACTGATTATTTCACAAAAATAGTCTATAGAATAATTTATACGTTTATCATATTTGCATTAAACTTAACTTCAATATTAAGCTGATGTAATACTGAAAGTTTTCTCTTCATTCTGTTTATATTATTAAAATAAAAAGCTTTCAAAATTTTCAATCCTGTATGACGTTTATTCGAAAAAGCACCAAAAAACTTAGTATGCAATATTAAGCAAATTTATTTTATAATACACATATAAATCTTCAATTATGGCTACAATAAAAAAAATCATTTTTATATACAGCACAATTTCCAAACTAAGTTCGTCGTAAATCGTTCTGTGATTGTGAAAAGAACCCTTGTCTCTTTATCGTTGTTTTTCTTAAACAATGAAGTATACGGTATAATTAACGCTTGATTGTTAAAAAAAGGTATTTAGTAAACGCGAAAATGAAGCCGATGACAGCAGTCAGCACCAAAAAGACGCGGAAGATGCGCCAAGCGTGCCAAAGAATCGCATTCTTTACCGCGGAGTGCAGAATTGGTCCGCCGAACTACAAGGAGTCTTTGCTATGTCACTTCCACTATTGCTGACTGCATAAATTATTGCCTTTGTTCGAAAAATATATGCCGCGTAATTTACCGCTGCTTGGATGATATGAAATAAAAAAAAGGAAAAATCAAAACAAAAAGGCGGGACACTTTGTGATATGATACATATACTTTGTCGTCTAAAACATATGGACAAGACATTTCTTGTGAGTTTTTTAAAAATGCATTTAGTTTCGGCTTGATTTATACGCTATAAATTAAGTCAATTTTTTTTATTGAATTTTTTGGCAACGTTTTACATTACAATTTGAACGAAACTCATTTTGATAATTCAAAGAAATTGATTTATACGTAGGTACCTACTTATTGTGCAGCATGTAACCTTGCGATGACTTAGATATTAAATATTTATTATTACATATTTATAAAATCATATTATAAATATATTTTATAACGGGAGATACTGCTGTCATAGATATGAAGTTTTCCGATTACGTCCAATTCGTACAAAAATTTAAAAATAAGCAAATTGAAGAATAAAGTACGTTCAAACATAGAAACAAGAAAAACTAAACACTGAAATAATATGATGGTGATTTCTTCTTCTTCTTCGGTAATCAATTTATTGCGTATGTAATTTAATGATATTGATTATTAAATAGATGGGACTTTGAACACGAGTGAAATTTTGAAGGGAAACAAAATACATTTTTAATTTTTTTTTTAAATTACGATACCAAAGCCTTAAAATTGGTGAAACTTAAAAAAAACACCACAGCGTAATTTATTTGTAATAGATATAAGCAGAGGAAAATATCATTTTGAACTATAGATGATACTATATTTAATTTAAATTTAGTATTATATATCGTATGAAAAACTTAGAAATACTAGACGTCGTTTTGTACTCGTTTTTAAGTACGTGTCGTGAAAAATCCATCAAGGATTTGTGGTAAACATCCTGAGTACTTGAACCATTTAGAATTCATGAGAATTCTCGAATGGATCCGATCGTCAGAGCATCTAATTTGTTTTTCACGAGCGTGCGAGATTGCACTTACGCAGTTTAACTTGTCAGTGCGAGATGGCAGTAGGGCTGCGTTTCCAGGTGCGGCCAATTTTCTCACTAATCTAATTTTGACACGTTATTCAGTTTAACGATTGCCATAAATCACTGAGCGGCGGTAACTCTTTGAGGCAAGATCAAGAATGATCTTATCATTGAGATCAGCGTTCGGTGATCACGTATAAACGCAAAACTTAATGGATCGCGGTGTCGATAATTTGACTACAGTCACATGGATTTAAGTCTTGCCGACTTGCCTGGATAGTCGCATATCATATATGAGATGTGCAATTGTTAGTAATCCAGATTTTCTATCGTTAAGTGGTATTGGATTGTGATATTATACAAAAATGAGTGGCTTGATATTTTTTCTACACAAAAATAATCAACATTAGCAATAAATTATCAGAAGCGAACAATGCTAACTGGAAGTCATTGGATTAGAGCTGCCATACTAATTACAATAGAAGAGAACTTCAGAATGATTATTAAACGGGTAAATTATTGTGAATTTTTAAAAGTTTTTTCAACATTTTTAAAAATGCATTACGATATATTATATTATTGTTATGTCACAATGGATATATCCATAAGAAATCTTAATTAACTCGTAGTCTTGGGTGTATTTGTTTAGCATTATGTTCAATAGTATTTCATTCATTAAATCGAAAGTAAAATTAACAATTTTTTCAATAAATATTAAGTCGATCTTCAACAAATCGATGGCCATAAATTGACAACACGTATCATACATTTGACGATACGTCTTATTTTTATAAAGTTTTTTGGTTCTCCTGAACAATTCTACAAATGTATAGTACGGGTTGTCAACTTATGGCTGGCTATCAAAATATATCTTAAGTCTTATTAGATAAATTCAATTTAACCAAATTTTGAGAATCATTTTTGAATTTAGAAGAAATTTCAAGGTCTTCTTGTTGGCATTGGATTTAAATTTTAAAAACTTTTTCTTAAGATGCGCTCTTTTAAATGATGAAAGCTTTAGAAGTACTAAATCATGATGAATTTATAATTAGGGTGACGCAGATTTCTTTGTTTTTCGGTGCACATTTTTGCTACGCGCGTCTGCTCAGGCGAACCGGGGTCAGAATAGCGACCCCCGGCTATTATAAGATCTCACATGATCGACTCACCTGTCGTATGTATCCATGATATATCTACGTGCTTAACTGCAATTTATTAAAATGAAGTTATAGAATAATATAAAACGTTTATCTAGCTATCACCATGTGAGCTTTATATACATGATAATATCATATACTATAATATATATTATATAGTATTTACTATCTTCCGCTTACGGATCAATGAAAATATTTTGTAAATCCTGTAGCACCTGTTTGAAGTTATTTAAAAAAAAAATTGTTATCGACTTTTTTCAACGCTTTCTTTTAATTATAACTGCATATAAATAATTTTACATGTAGCATATCGCTAACTATTTTGTTAGAAATAGTGTTCGTTTGGATTGTTGGAAAATTGTATACATATTTTATCAAATTGATGTGTAGTAGTCAACCATGGTTGATTAATAATATATACTACACTAGTTAATTCAAAAAAATAAAACAGACTTTTAATATGTATACTATATCCTCGGTAGCGTAAAGGTTAGAATGCGCACCAAGCAATCCGAGGAATGCGTATTCAATTTTCATACCTATCGTTTTTTAAAACAATGGGTTGAGAAATTGTCTGACAAGCAATTATCGTAAAAAATATTTTTTCAAGACATGCCTTCACGTTACGGAGATTCATATACCCCACTTTCTGAGTGGACATTTTCACACTCCATAGATCCATATGCTCCAATTTTGGAGAGAAAATGATTTAAAAAATAAACGCTGACACACCTTTTAACTTCGTCTTTCTTCAAATAAATTGTTATTTGGTGCTCTTTTGGAAGTATTCCCGTTTGCTGGAAAGCTAATTCAGGGGCAATAGTAGCCATCTGTCTCAGTGGTGAAGGTGAGCATTCGTTCCGGTCAAACGTATTTGAAATCAGCACCGCCGTCAAAAACCACCGAAGAATCATTCTGAAAACATTGAACAAATACATTAGTAAATTATTATATTACCAAAGAGACGTGGAGCTCTAATAGAACGGAACGTGAAATTTAACGTGTTTAAACTTTAGACTCAGCTATAATAAGTGTATTCAATATAACTTCCAAAACAGTAGTTCAATCCACGATTTTCTGTCATCCGCCAGCTGCCTCGCATCCTGCCAGGTCATACCGGCACCCTTTAGTTCCACTGAGTACATCCTATGGATAGTACCCAACGGTCTTCCAGGTAACCAGAATCCCATCGGTTGGAAGGAAAGTTAAGGAGGAACCTGGCTCTCCGGAGGCATCCGTAGTACATGCCCCAGTTTTAAACATGGACATTATATGATCATAAGTAAGATGTCATGAAATTAATTAATATACGATAGAATAAAAAATATTTGGTGTAGGTTTTGAAATCCGAGAGAATATCGTAAAAGTTTATTACGAGTATGTATAATGATTAACTTTTTAGGGCCAGAGACTGATTTAATCTAACAATTTTCTCTGCGTATCGCCGTTAAAAGTGAATAACTACGTAAACGGTAGCCATTGGCGCCTCTGACCACCTTATCCGTGTCTACCTTTTCACATACGCTCCACCGCCTGCTGTTGATAATTCTCTTCGCTCCATCATGATCATTCAGTCTCCAAATCTTGATTAATAGAATAACGCTGTCGTGCAAGCTGTAGATACGAATGTTGTATTTTCCTTCATGAATATGTATAGATAGATAGTCCAGTTATTTTAAATAGTAAACGCCCAAATTTGAAATAATCAAATGAGAATCGACATCGCAAGGTATCTCATTAAATATTACATAATTCGTTCACAATAAAACATCAAAACATCGGTGGTGTTGACCGCTGGATTCTGTAATAATATTTACCATCAATACTGTAGGGAGATTTTAACGTGTTTATGATAATTAATATATCTTTTTAAGTTTCCCTTTAGACTTGGTTGTTTACATTGGTGCTTCTCTTTGTTTCAACCTTGTTTGTGCTTCGATGGAAAGTTTTTTTGTCACTTAGTGCAGTGGTAGTAGGATTGGAATGTCAGTCAACTGTATATTTACATTTGTAATTTTCGAAAACATAACACAGTGACACATCCATAAGTAAGTATCGACGCTGTTGCATATTACTTCACAACGTATAATAACAAATAAGTATAAGACTCGAACTATCATTTAATTTATGGAAGAAATTTTATGCTACAAAAGTCTTCTTAAGGGTGTTGTAATCAGTGATGGGCGTTAATTCACTGCTGGATGCAAACTATATGGAAACTTAAGAATGAGTGCATATATTTTTCATTATGTTTCCTAAATTTTCAACTGTCGTCATAATAACTCGAACGTTTGAGTGTGTACGTCTTATAAGTTCAATATTAATGCAAATTTAATAAAAATCTAGAATTCCATATATCTACATCGATGTAAAATGGATAAGAAAGTAGTGTATGAAATTTAATTGCAAGCGGTTCGTTTATTTCCTACGCAAAGCGACGGGACGAAAGTATAATAATACATTCTTGTATAATAATTTGTGCGTACATGTAAATAATATTTCACCAGTCTTTTCGTCAAAACGTTTCCGATATTAAAATTGTTTCTGTAGCACAGTAAAACAAGAGCGAGAAAATAATCATAAGGTGAGCGACCGATATTCTTGGAGGCGACATGTGGTATCCATATGCTCCACTTAGAGAGCTGATATGTGATAAGATGACTAAAGTTAAATTAAATTTTAAGTGATTTATTATTTATTTTGTTTGTTGATCTGCATCGGTTAAAATACTGGCATGGCGTTTGGTAATGGTAAATTACGCTAACCTTTAATCAAACATTCCATCAAATGTAGTCCAGAAACAATAAATTGATACAATTGATAAGAGATTCCTACCATAAACAATGTTTGACGTGAAATATTCAAAAAGCTTCTTTAAAAACGATGTGTTTTCACAAAAGTGGGAGTTATAGAAAGAAAACAAATCTTAAAAGTTTGTATCTATTATGTATTACATGTACTGCGTCGATTATAATAATATGTACTAGATTTTTTCTCCGACAAAACGTCATTCAAAGTATACTTTTGTTTAAGCGAATAACTCTAAAGAAGTGTTTTATATGAGATCTCAAACTTTGAATTATATGAAGCATTTAAGGTTTATTTATATTTTTCAAATGAATCAAACATTTAGTATTTAATTTATATACATTTTGATGTATTTACTACCATAATCGCAACAAATATCTAATAGATTTGGCAATTCATTCAATTCATTTTTTGAATTCAAATTTTCTCTGCTATTAAAATTGTTTTATGGCAATAGAGCAATGCTAAATATGTATAGGAATAATTACTGATGTGAAAATTATTTTTGATTTTTAGATATTTCTAAGATTTTTTTAGAGAAAAGTTCACAGAATTTAATAACCACAACTGTTTAGTTACCCAGGCTATTTACGTGTACTTTGAAGTGAATTAAGTTTTCTCTATCACGAGCTACATACGAAAGGGAAGCCGATATGGAACCATAAAAGTAGCACAGATTATTTGTCAAATTCATGATCACATTTGTTATCGATAGGTCATAATTTTATGAACTAAGTTAGACTGAAAATGCAATGTAATAAATCGAAAAGAAATACAAGTCAACCGAAAAAATTAATGCAGTTAGAAGATAATAATTACTTCATTTTGATTAGTTGGGAAACTTAGTTATGAGTCTTTTGATTCCTGAAATGTGATTTTATTTTATCGATGTCCTGTTACAGATTATTGTCCTGGTTTGTTGGTTATTCTACTAAATGTGCCCTCCATCCATCCGCCTCAGCAATACGTTCTGAACCAGGCGGTTGTTGGAGTTCTGATATCGAGAAGCGATCTATTTTATTCGCCGGGAATATTCCGGGTATACAAGACGTAGGTTGTCACGAAATCAAGTGTGCTGAAGTTGAAATAAATATACTGAAAAAAATAAGTTCAATGGAAAATTATTTGGGCAAGTAATTTAACTTTTGAAAAGCAATGGAATTCGTTCTTGTGGTAACCAAGTCGGATTGCCCGATGGATCCAACAGTTGATTGGACCGACTTGAGTAAATCTTCCCCTTCAGTACAAATTTATTATCCAAGAATGCGAGTGAAATAGTTTATAGAAAGTTTATGCCTCAAAGTCGATTATTTGTTACTTTATCAGTGATGAATGAATTCGAAGATGATTAATCAATCAGCGGAGGTCGCTCGGTAGACGCGACGTCTAATTATAAATGGGTCAGCATTTTGCACGCACGTTCCGCCGAGCACGTGGTCTCAGTCAACCGTTTCCATAGCCATAAAATATACATTAAAGTCATACGCTCATATAATTCATAACACCAAATGTGACGTCTTATTCGAGACGCGTGTAAATAATAATATGACATCGCAGACGGTGAGCCTTGCGTTGACACTATTGTGTTGTGGTAGGTCCAGCGTTTTTTTAAATATGTCGTGTAATATAATATTTTTAATTCGTTCCAATGGTACGAGGTATGGCTGATATTATACTAGCAGCGGGAAGTATAGACGGACGAGACTCGACATTTCTTTTTTGCAGCCTGATTGACCTCGAATAAGCATATTTAACACTAATGGTGTACACACTAATTTCAGTCAGGAGAGTGGATATTTTTTCAAAATAACACCAGAAAAAGATTGACAATATTTTTTTTACCGATTTCCCTGAATCAGAAACTTCTTTTGAATTCCGAAGTGTGAAATTGATAAAAAAAATATGTAAAGATGTTTACATGTTTTTTTTATAGATTTATTTGAAATAATATGAACGGAGTGTTTTGTTGGAGATATACAATTCTAAATACGAGACCGTGACAAAAACCTGCAACAACACGACTCTTATGCATTTTTTATATATAAAAGAAACTATCTATGTAGATGATATAATAATACATAAAAAAAATCTTTTTGTTGTTTATTTTCGATTGTAATAATATACTTCAAAAAAAAAAAAAAGAACAAAAATCATTCCAAATTCAAAATTATTTAAAACTGGTAAACTTCTATATGTGAGATCACTGTTAGCGACCCGGG